>JBBPSB010000524.1:0-16269 GCA_038093375.1 Xerocomus brunneocitrinus
CATACTTGATTTGATCTAATCTCAGAGTTCGTTTTGATCGATCTCTGGTGATCCGCATCCCCAAATATTCAACTGCTTGTCCGAGATCTCGACTTTCCCATTTGGTCATGAATTCTTTCTTCTTCTGGAGGATAAGTGACTTGTTGTTTCCCAAGAAGAGAGCATCGTCAACATAGATCAAGATGATGATTATGTCTTTTCCTTTGAAGAAGACATATACTCCAGCATCGGAGTGGATTCTGTTAAATCCCATTTCTAGAAGGGATTTGTCTAAGGCCTTATTCCATTGAAGGGCGGCCTGTTTTAAGCCATAGAGGGCTTTTCTCAATCTACAAACCTTTGTCTCATTGCCTTTCTGTACAAAATCTTCCGGTTGTGTCAAGTAGATCTCTTCGTCAAGATTGCCGAAGAGGAAGGCAGTCTTCACATCCAGTGCCTCTATTTCCCAATCTTCGAGTACAGCTAGAGCGAGTAACAGTCGAACTGTTTCAAATCTTGCAACCGGAGAAAAAGTCTCCTCAAAGTCTATTCCAAAGACTTGAGTGAATCCCTTAGCGACGAAGTGTGCCTTAGTTCGTCCATCGCTTTTCTTGACAAATACCCATCTCCCTGTGATGGGTTTACGACCTGGAGGAAGATCTGTAAGATCCCAAACTTTGCGTTCTTTCATAGATCGCATCACCTCATCACAAGCCTTTAGCCATTGTGATTGTTGGATCTTTGGCAGTTTAAATATATCTTTATATTGTCTCGGTACATCAAATACCAGTGCTGCCATAGACATTAGTGCTTTCATAAAGTGAGCACTCATTTCAAGTGCTCCTTGTTCCAGTTCTCCTATATCCTGATCTTCTCCTAGTCTCAGTAATCATTCTTCAATTCGTACTGGTGGTAGATTTCCATAAGCATTGTCTTGTAAGACTCTCTGCTGTCTAACTATTTGTGTTCGTCTAGGTGGAACTGCAGGCATAGCAGGTGGAGGTTGTCTACGAGGTCTAACAGGAGTAGATGGTCCAGGAGGAGGTGTTGGAGGAGGACTTGGTGAGGGTGAACTATCTGGTTGTTGTACCAGATGAGGATCTTGATTGGATAACAGATCTAATGATGGATGGAATGTAGGTCCCATCTCTTGAGGAGACGATCGTTGAGCGTCCTCTTGATCGGATTCCTCTTGGTTTTGAACTTCCATATCGTCATTGTCATCTTCTGGGATTTGTATAAGGTCTGGTTTGTTTTGCTCCTTGGAACATTTTGGGAAAGAGAACTCGTTAAAAGTTGCACTGTCTGCAACAACTATCTTTCGATTTAGGGTATCATAGAAGCGATAACCCTTAGTGCCCTGAGGATAACCTATAAAGATCATCTCTTTGGCTTTCGGTGACAGCTTATCTTTGCGATCTTCTTTGTGTAAGAAGACATAAGCTCGGCATCCAAAAACCTTGAAGCAGGATACATCCGGTTTCCCTGTGCTTGGGTCCCAATGGGATATAGGGGTTGCCCATTTCAATCTACGCATCGGTTGTCGATTATAGATATGAACAGCAGTTTCCATTGCATCTTGCCAGAAGTGTTTAGCTAAACATGCATGATGCATCATTGCATTTACTTTATCCAGTAAAGTCCGATTGAATCGTTCTGCATGCCCATTTTGTTGTGGTTCTCTGGCAACGGATAATTGATGTTTTATCCCTCTTGAAGTAAGGAATGATTGGAATTCATTTCCTAAGTATTCCCCCCCTCGGTCTGAACGCAAAGAGACTAGGGAGGACCCAGTCGACTGCTCGGCCATTGCCAAGTATGCTTTGAAAGCAGTAAAAGCATCAGATTTCCGTTTAAGGAAAGCAATGCATGCATAGGAACTGTAATCATCAATAAAAGTGATTATATATCTGTTCTGATTGCAAGATAAGGTAGGCATCTCCAGAAGATCAGTGTGAACCAGGGATAAAACCGCAGGAGCACAAGTTTGTGATTCTGGGTGTGAAACTTGTGTGTGTTTCCCCAAAGCACATCCACGACAAGGTGGATTGTTAGAAGATACCATCTGAATAGGTACTCCTAAGCAGGATTTGTGGGCATTACGTACCACATTATGTGATGCGTGTCCGAAGCGATAGTGCTATAAGTGCATGGAGTCAACTTCCTGTAAAGACATGGTCGACCTAATCACTAGTTTAATATGAGATGATTGAAACCAGTGAAGGCCACCTTTAAGTGAAAGAGCATGTGCCTGCAACACTTCAAGGCCATGTTTGTTCCGAATAATAGTAGCCTGTTCAGATATCTCAGCACGAAAGCCTAATTTGGTAAGTGCTGGTAATAACATCAGTCGATGTGGTGAGTCTAGAGAATACCAGACATTGTGTAGTATGAGGGGAGGTTTCTCCCCATGTCTAATGATGATGTGACCTGGTCCGGTCATCTTCATGGTAGTGCCATTGGCAACTTCACAATTCTTCTCCCCGTGGTTTAAAGATATGAAATCTCCGAGATAAGGGGTGATGTGATGAGTGGCACTACTATCTACCATCCAATGATCTCAGGTTGAATGTCGTCTGATCTCTGATCTTGCTGATCCAGCAAAGTACAGGTAAGTAGAGTCATATTCCGAATCAAAATAACCAGTTTCTCCATCATATGGATCGTTACTCCAGTAGATAAAATCCCTGCTGTCCAATCTTTTCTTCCAAGCTCCATTTGTATCTCGATGGTTATCTCCATAAGGGTCATCAGTAAAGCCTTTGGGCTTTTGTAGTGGTCTCTCAGCAAGAAGCTGGTCGGGGAGATACTTGGAAGTCGGATGGAAAGGAGTTGTTTCCAAAACGATGGTCTAAACGGCAATTGGATGAGCATTCCTCATAGTGAAAAGAATGTCCTGGCCAGGGTTCAGCTTGAGAATCTGAAACAACCATTCCATCATCCGTCATTGTAGGGTCTAGTCCATCATTATACCAGCCATTGTAGACTGGTTCGTCCTCCTGAATAAGAGAAGGAATACTTTCCTGATTAAGGATGGTTTCTTCCTCAATGCTCGCAAGCATAGGTTAGTTGTAGGCGTCCTCATCATCTCGAGAGATGACCATAGAGGCTAGATCTACAGTCCCATCATCGTCACTATCATAGGCGTCATCAGGATCACCAATGTAGTGAGCTCTGGGTCTCGCCTTCCCCTTACCTTTAGGTTTCTTATCCTTTTGCCTCATGCGTCTCTCATATGCTTTAGCATTTCCACTCTTGGGTCTAGGTCTCCCCTGAATGGATCCAGAGGGTGGTTTGTTTGTCAACCAGCACCGATCAGTGGTGTGATTGGTCTTCCCACATTTGTTACATTTCATGTTTATGTGAGCGTTTCGAATGGTATTGGTTCGGAAAGCCTCAGCATTGGGAGCATTCCCAATCTGGTGAACAAGAGATGCAGAAGCATGGCATCCCCCACGAGTTCCTTTTCGGAGTTGATACTCCTGAAGGATGTTGGAGATTACGACATCAGGAGTGAATTTCTCCCTCTTCGTGGTATGAACTATAGTAGAAGTCATGGCAGAGTAGGATTGGGGAAGAGCGTTAAGGATGATCATCGCAGAGATGGATTCATCAAGAGTAAGGCCAGATGATGTGGCACAATGGAAGAGTCCTTGAACATCGGAGAGTTGAATGGATATATCACGATCTGGATGGAATCTGAAGCGTAGGATTTCTTGAAAAATAGAGAAGAAACTAGCAACGCCAGTGGGACGATAAAGATCCCTTAGTTTGTCCCATAAGTCTTTCGCCATAGAGTGTGTCTCAGTCCCTCCAGAGGGATTGGTCTCTATGTGATTCCTTTCAGGCATGAGGTGTTGCATTCCGGTTGGAATGTAACTGGCCATTAAGGCAGCAGCTTGGCGATCAGTATGAAGCCAAGCAGCTTGCTTCTCTGCTAATCCAGTGGTGCCAGTAATAGCACTATAGAGCGAAGTTCCTGATACATGGTCCCAATATTGACATAGTATCAGCACATTTGGTATTTGTGCAATCCAGGCTTCATAGTTTCCTGGTCCAGAAAGGGTTGGGATGCGATTGGAAACTTCGGAACTGATCTTTGATGTGGAAGACATTGATTACCACAGTAGAAATTGAGCTCCTGTCCACACAGGGTAAAAGTCAGTCATGATCAAGACTGATTGAGAAGAATAAAATGTTCCAATTGGTGTTTCCCTATGAGAAGTATTGGATCCTAGTTCCGAATCAGAGATTTCGGAGGTAAGATCTTCATCCTGGGGTAGCAGAAATGATACATCTGCTTCTTCCTTCATTGGTGATATCATTTTAATCTCCGTTTCCTCTGTTTCTCCATGCGATATTCTTTAGGAGGACGATGTGTCTTTCTATAGTTTCTGTAGTGTATAGGATCGATAGGAGAAAAAGTTTCTTGTTCTGTGAATTCTCGGTAATACATAGATTCCGGTAGTAGGAAGACTTTCATCTCAATTGTATCAAACAGAAGCGATGAAAAGAAATGATAGTTATAGACATTCTTCTTTTTCTCAGGACCTAGTCCTGTATAGGCTCGGAGTAGCATACAACTGCGATAGGGAAGCATAGGTGAATTGCGAGATGATGTAAGGAAAAGATCAAGGAAAGTATGGGAATAGTGATTCCTAGTAGGGTTTCGATTCTTCATTCCTGGCTTTCTGACGTGAGGATCGCCGAAGGACACCTGGAGTGGCCAAGTCGTTGGCGTCTTTTCTAGAAACTTGTCGAGATTTTCTGCGATCATCTGTGCCAGGTTTGGAGCATTCTCCTTCAATCTCTTGTAGGCTTCTCTCAAAAGTGAGATCTCTGTTGAGATCGAGGATTCAATTGTTGTCCAGTTCATGCTGGTTTGTAAGGAGAAGGTTTGAGGTGTGCCAATGAAGTTCTCGATTCTTCAGTTCGTTGATCTTTCTGGTTAATTGAATGACCAGTTGTCCTAGATTGTGTTCTCATTTCTCGGTTTGATATAGATCGGCTTCTAGTTCTCTAACTGCTACTTTGTGATCTGCGATAATGAAGTCTTTCTCATCAATAGAGCGGAAGAGTTTGAGGCGTATTTCTATATCACTTGATGAGTATTTTGCCATTGTAGACCAGACGGGGTTTAGAGTATGAAAGATCTTTCTCCTGAAAGTGTCATATGCTGCATTCCATTCTCTTTGGGTTGGTACATCTCTCCTTTGGTCTCTCTTATCCCATGCCATGTCGTGATTTCCAACTATGGCTACAGAATAGTTTCCTCGCTCTGACGGATCGTAATAGGATCTCCAGATGCGGTCCTCTCTCTCTTCACAATACGAATATTCATCGCATTGGTATTGGTTAATCTTTAAGAGTTCGTCTGGGTAAAAGTTTGGTTCTCCAGCTTCGAACTTCGCTTTGTTACTCGGGTAATCATTGTTATCCTGACATAAGATCTCCCATCCGAGGTTGTGGACGAGGTAGTGAGGTGTGTCATGATAGTTTTTAACCAGTTAAGCCCATCCCATGGCTTCAATCCATTCGTTAAGTTGTTCTCCTCTATAGTAGGTCCCAGATATGGTTTCCATAGTGTCCTCTTGGAAGTTTGTTGTATCTATTCACGAGGTCTTCATGTCCACCTCGAAGATAGATGCATGTCGATCAGTGTCCCTAAGATCTCCTTGACCGGTTGCTAGAGCTGCCACCAGAATTCGTTGTTGAATTAGGAATCGAGGAATTCCCCACATGATTACTGGTTCGAGACAATCGTCTATGTGCTCTGGGTCTTCCCTCAGGTCGATCGTGCTCTGGAATCCTTGCCGATAGTCTTTCAGCAAGGGTTCATGTATTTGGAAGGGAATTAGTCGCTGAAGAAGTGGATCCAGAACGAGTTGGGCTGAAAGGATGGGAGGTTCTGTGAATGGAGGGATTTCTGATGACAGGTCGTCCTCCAGAGGCATTAGGCTGTCTGGAAGCATGAGAGGAGTTGGAATGGGAGCGATGTCTGGGATTGGGTTCTCAATTGGAGTTATGGTTATGATTCCTTCTGGATCGTCAATGTAGATGCTGTCTAGTTCCTGAAGTCTCTCCAGGGTTGCTTCTAGGGTCTTGTCTATGTCTGTCTGAGCCATCTGTTGTGACTCGTCGCTCTCTAGCGGCGTGTGGTAGACCATAAGGTCCAGGGGTGTAGACATAGGAGTTGGAGGCCATTGGAGGTTGGGACTGTAAGACATTGTTTATGAATTCTTCTGCAAGAAGATCCAGTTCGAAGGAAGGGATCCCAATCTCGGAATGATCAGGGCGAGTAGGGTGAGTAGGAATAACCAGTGCAGGGAGAGATGGTGGAGCGGTATGATATGAACCACATGAGGAGGAATGATTAGATTGAGAGTAGGAGGGTGGAGATTCCACAAAGGTACTAGTAGTGGATCTGAGGCTAGTCTCAGGGACACGAAGAGGTTCCTAGTTGGATTGCGAGGATTCACTAGTTGGTGGAGAAGGAATGAATATCTCAGCAGTTTGATTAACCTGCTGGTTCTCACCTCTTTGATTACCTTCTGAGCCGGATGTGGCTGCAGATGAGTGGGATCGAGGAGGTGGTGGAGAGTAGAAAGCGTAGGCACCCAGGATCTGGGGATGTCTATAGTCGATAAGACGTCTCAGAGTCTCTCGGTTGTTAATGACAGAGTCCGGATTGACAGATCTGAACCAAAGGTGGCGATGATGTGTGGCTAGATGTTCCACAAAGAATGAAGGAGGTTCCCAGTGGTCTTCAGAGTAGGGGTTTGGAGCAAGATGCGAAGGTACACCAAGGCGATTGAAGTGGGGTTGAGGAGCACTTACTATGGTGACGTCCTCAATCTCAACAGAGTTGTCAATGTCGCTTGTAAGGCGAACTGTGATCAATCGTCGGTCAGATACTGATCCTGTACTGAATGATAAGACAGGATCGGTGACTGCTGCCCCCTCATCATTAAATATGCTGGTGTGACCTGGTGGGTCGCTCTGATGTTTCCATCGGCCTCAGCAAGTATGTGCAGTGCACACATTTGTAGCATAATGCCAATCATCTTTAGACGTCCGACATTCAGAACTATATGTTCTGTTACTGTCTCAAGGTCTGCCAGTTGCGAAGAATAATCAGGCATTGAAGATATCAAGTGACAGTGATCTTTGCCCAGATTATTCTAGGCGGGGCTCATAACCTAATAGAAGTGTAGGATACCTTCCGCTTAGTGCGCAGTACAATGATAGGGATAGATGTAGAGTGATGAGACTCACTCTCTTAGCAGTCTCTTGATATGGAGTCAAATAGTAATTGGTAGTTTCAGAGGATGAGTGATAGAGATAAGATATCGGGTGTCTGAATCAACTGAATAGTCTAATCTACATCTTTACGTTACATGCCGTATTTATATGATAAGATAAAGAGGAGATTGAATCATCATGTGATCAATCAATGATGATTGTTGATGAATGCACAGCCATACACAGTCGTGCACAGTCATGCACAGTCAGTCCACAGTAGATGCGCAGTCAACTGTGCAATGCATAGTTGATGATGTCATGTGCAACATAGATCAGTCCAGATCATGTCTGGACTGTTCCTTAGTCATTATTAGTAATGCTGACATAATGATGATCAGTATCGTCACTGATCACGTCTACTGATCACTAGTGTGACTGACTAGTGTTTAGCATGACTGACTTGTAACTACTAGCTTAACTCCACTAGGAGTTTTCCTAGTGTTTCGTCAGACATGGGGAGGTCTACGGAGAGGACGGAGTCATTGTGCGGGAATCCGGGGGGAGGTATGGGAAGTGGAGAGGGAGACAAAGAAGAAATAGAAGAAACGGCAGAAGGAGAACAAGGAGGAGAAGTATAGTAAGGGGGAATATTTTCCTGGTCAGAGAGTTCTTCATAAAAGTGGAGGGTGCCAGGGACAGTGGCGGCAGGAGTAGGGGATTTTGTTATGACAATGGGAGTGGGGAAGTATTCGTGGTGATGGGGGCGGAAAACATTTCCTACAGTGACAGGGTCGGGGAGGTCTAAGTGATCATGTTCCCAGCTGGGAGACGCGAGGGTGGAGGAGGCATTGGACTCGATGATCATAGTGTTGGAGGGGATAGTCATTTTTGGCGAGATGGGCGTTGGGAGAGAGGAGTGATGGGGGAAAAGACGGAGGGATGGAGCTTCTTATACTCTTCAAGGGCGGACATGGAATGTTTTAAGTTCCGCTCAGGTATCCAGGAGTCTTCTTCGGCCGAGTATCCTTTCCAATGGATCAGGTACATTCGAGCCGTCAGGTTGCCACAGTGTCGTATGATTTTTTCGATTTCATACTCCTCTTCGCCGTTAATGAGGTCAGGCGGTGGTACTGGGAAGTTCGGACCGTGGACGCCATTTTTGTGATAGGGTGATAAGAGGGAAGTGTGGAAGACTGGGTGGATCTTCCAGGTTTTCGGGAGGCGGAGTTGATATGTGATGGGAGATAAGACCTTTATGATGGTGAAGGGTCCTTCTCGTTTGGGCGCGAACTTTGGGTTAATGATATTGTGCTTTAGGTTCTTCGCTTCCAGCCATACTTTGTCTCCCTTTTTGAAGGGTTTGAAGCCTCGACAACTTCGGGAGGTCATAACTCCTTGGCGAGCAAGTTCATGGGTGGCGAGGGCTTTGTCTCGTGCTGCAGAGAGGGACTTAATGTGTTCTTCTACTGCGGGGATAGAAGTAGTGGGGATAATCGTGGGTAGGGTGCAGGGTTCATATCCCATCATGAGATAGAATGGGGATTGTGCGGTGATGGAATGAATGCGGTGATTGTGTGCGAATTCGGCATGGGAGACCTTCGAAGCCCAAGAAGCGGGTTCTGATCCGCAGAAGATCCGAAGGTAGGTTTCGACTTCTTGGTTCACACGTTCTGTTTCACCGTCGGACTGGGGGTGCTATGTGGTGGAGAAGGAGAGGTTGTAGTTCAAGAGCTTCCCAAGCTCTCTTGCGAAGGCAGATGCGAATTGTGGGCCACGATCAGAGATGATTTTGTCGTAGAGCCCAAATCGGAGATAGACTTTGTGAAAGAAAAGCTTGGCAATTCCTTCGGTGGTGATGGTTTTCTTGGTGGGACAGAGAATTACCCCCTTAGTAAGCCCATGGTCTACCACGACCAAAAGGGAATCAAATCCATCCGAAAGGGGGAGATCGGTGATCAGGTCGCAAGAGACCTGTTGAAACGGGCGGGATGCGTGGGACTTGATTGGGGTGAGTGGGGGAACGGTGGGGTGAGTGTTCGACTTGTTCTGCTGGCACACTGCACAGCCTTCACGTATTGACGAACATATTGTGCGAGACCCGGCCACCAGAACTCTGCAGTGACAAGCTGCCGGGTTTTGAGATATCCAGGGTGACCGGCTGTCTCATGGTCATGGCATTGTTGAACAATGGAGTGACATAGGGATTCGTCAGGGGGAACATAAATGCGTCCTTTGTAGGTGAGAACACCCTCCTCATGCTTCCAGTCGGAGAGTCAAGAGCGGAATTGGGCGGGGATTGCGGGTTCAAGGGATGACTGGAGATGTTGGAGGACCAGGGGATCACCTACAGAAGAGGAGGAGATGTGTTTGGCGAGGGCAGTGTCAATGACGTTGACAAAGAGGGATTTGGGGAGGAGGACCGTTTCAGTGTTGTCAAAGTCGTCAGGATTGAGATTGGGGCGGCGGGAGAGGGCATCAGGACCAGCGAGTAGCTTTCCTGGGACATGGATGATTTTTAAGTCAAAGTCTACGAGGTCAAGCAGCCATCGTGCTTGTCATCGGTTCAGGTTCTGGGCTTGTCTAAAGTACATGAGATTCTTGTGGTCAGTGAAGACCTGGACAGGGAAGGGGGAGCCATGGAGGTATTGTCTCTAGGACTTGAGTGCATGGATGATCGCGAGGAGTTCGCGGTCGTAGATGTCGTAGTTTCATTCGGCAGGGGTGAACAATTGGGAGAGGTACAAGCAGGGATGCCAATCTCCATTTGTATCAGTTTGGAGGAGGATTGCTCCGGAGGCGTACTTGGAGGCGTCAGTGGCGATGGCAAAGGGTTTGGCAAAGTCGGGGAGATGGAGTACGGGTTTCGACAGGAATAACTTTTTCAGGTTGTTGAACGACGATTGGCAAGTGGGGGTCCATTCCCACCGGTGGTCTTTCTTGGTGAGGTCAAGGAGTGGGCGGGCGACGGTGGAGTAGTCGGGGATGAACCGACGGTAGAAGTTGGCAATGCCAAGAAAAGAGCGTACTTCTTTTACTTTGGTTGGGATGGGCCAGGAGGCGATGCTGTCAAGTTTTACGGGGTCCATAGCAAGTTGTCCCGGTTTGACAATCATTCCAAGGTACTCTACCTTGGAAGTGGCAAACTGACATTTCTCCAATTTGAGATGGAGGTCCAGTTCTTTCATACGTTCAAGGACTCGCTTGGTCCGTTCTTCATGGAGGGTTTCGTCGGGGGAGAAGATAAGGAGATCGTCCATGTAAATGACGAGCCATCCTTCAGCAATCATGTCTCGGAAAGAGTCATTCATGAATCGTTGGAAGGTAGCGGGGGAGTTGTTCAGTCTGAAGAACATGACCATCGGCTCGAAGAGCCCTTTGTGGGTGATGAACGCTGCCTTCCATTGGTGTCCATCCTTGATGCAGACGTTGTTGTAGCCCCATCGAACGTCGAACTTGGTGAAGTGATTAGCACCCTTAAGTTTGTCGATGAGGTCAGAGATGAGTGGGAGGGGGTAGGCGTCGCAGGTGGTGTGTTCATTTAGGTAACAGTAGTCCTGGCAGGGATGAAGTTTCCCATCCTTCTTTTTGATGAAGAAGAAGGGAGATGCTTGGGGGGAGTTTGAAGGTCGGATTTTTCCTGAGGCAAGGTTTTCCTCCAGGAAGTCTTCCATAGCTTTCTTTTTGTCTGGAGAGAGGGGGTAGATTTTCCCGATCTTTGGAGTGAAGGAATCATCAAGGTTGATCTCGTGGTCGTAGGGTTGGGATGGTGGTACATGATCTGTGGCTTCCTCGGAGAAGACCTCAGCAAACTCCTTATACGCATCTGGGAGGGTGACTTTGGGTTTGGCTTTCTCAGCCGCCACAGCAAGTTCCGTAGCTGTGGTGAGTCGGACGCAAACGGGAGATCCTAGAACGAAGCATTGAGAGTTGCCTCATATGACTTGGTTGATAGCGCGGTTGTTGAGGGAGTGTTCAATATACTCATCCTCGGAGTCATGGTCCATAAACTCGTAGAGTCGGGAGTCTAGGACGGAGTCGACATTGACATGTCGGGGGGTTCGGGAAGTGAGTTTCGGGAAGTGGGACTCGTGCCGCTTCAAGTCTGTGGCGTGGATGGAGTAGAGTTCTTTCAACTGGTCACAGGACTCAGGAACGTCCATGGTTTGTCAAGCCCAGTCGATGGAGGGGTTTGTGGCGTGAAGCCAGGGGATTCCGAGGATAATGTTTTCTCAGCCGCAGCCCATGACGTAGAAGAGATGCTTTTGAGCGATCCCTTCGATGTTTGTGAACATGGTGCAGGTGAAGCGGATTTCTCCACTTTTGTTCGTGGTTTGATCAATGTTTCGTACTCGAATGGGGACTTCAAGTTTGGTGGTGGGGAGTCAATGTTTCCTGACGAATTGCCAGTCAATGCAAGAGATATTGGCTCCGCTGTCAACGAGAGCAGAGGTATTGACGACTTTCAACGTGTGCGAGGGGGTTATGAGTTGGATGGGAAATCTCATAGATTTGGGAGAGGTGGATACGAGTACAGGAGCGCACATTACATTAGGGAGACTCTGCATCGAATGGAGTTCCCAGTTCAAAAATCCTTTTTGGCAGAAGTGAAGGAGATCCTAGCGACCCCTTCGTCCTCGTCATCATCTATCTCGATTAGGCTTGGGACAGGTTCTTCTTTCTGAACCTTCCGTACCTTCCTAGTTTCAGGAGGGAAAGTAGGGCAGGCCATGCTGAGGTGGCCTCCCTTGCGGCATTGGAAGCATAGTCCTTTCTCGATGCAGCGCTTTCATTCTTCAGGGGTGAGTTTGCTGATTTTCACGGTGTCGACGTCCATGGCGTTGGGGTCTTTGTTTCGGGAGGGGGGTACATAGAGCTTAGTAGTGGGGGCGGGTTTCTTTGAGTCATGGCGGGAGGCTACCTGTCTCGACCGGTCCCACTGGACTTGAAACCCTTCCGCTTTCTTGTACCAGTCCATGATGGTGGTGGGGATGGTGTCCATGCCATAGATGTGGTGCATGAGGGCTGGGTTGAGTCCTTCGGTGAAGAGTCGGATGAGAACATTCTCATCGGTGATGCCGCTTTGATGAACGGCTAGCTTGAAGGGGATGATGTACCCGAGTACATCGTTCCTTTGTTGGGTCAGGGACTGGAGCGTGGCTAGCACTTTCCCTTTGAGGTTGGTGGTCTGGAACATTGTTTCAAGTAGGCCTTTGAAGTCTTTGAATGTCCTGAAGGTTTTCTTGGTAAGGGCTTCATCTATGAAAGAAGTGGCGTAGTTGGCCGTGGATCCTTTCTTCATGAAGGAGAGGGCAAAGGCGATTTGCTTCTCCTCAGTGTCGTAGGTGTCTTTGTTTATCATCAAGTAGAGTCCCACGGAGGTGATCCATGGGTGGAAGTCGCCCTCTTTTCCGTCAAAGTTTTCAGGGAGGCCCAAGCGAAGTTCTTTGCTTGCTGCATCAGCAAATCACTGATTTAGGCATAGTGGTCGCAGTGTGACAGCATTGTTACAGCATTGTTACAGCACATCACAGCACCACAGTCACACATTGTCACAGTATCACAGTCACCCAGTTACCACAGTACGTCACAGGACCCTCACAGGCCGTACAGTGACCAGTCGGCAACCCCTGAAGAGTCCCTGAGGACTAGGAAATGCTAGCCTCATTTCCTAGTCCTCAGGGACTTAGCATTTTTTTCGAGCAACATGTCACGTGAGTAGTTCGTTGCTCACACTCGACAGTACTAGTAGTAACTAATACTAGTACACTTGATCAGGCATGCGCAACGACAACGACGACATTGAAGTCGCCTGCCACATCCACACCCTCCCGAACCGTCCACAAACCCAGTCGACAGGGCTGCGTGCCACCTCCACCCTTTTTTGACCGCCGACAAGCCCACCAGCTCACAGACTTGACGAATCGCCCACGATCGCCACATCCCCCAGCCATCGAAGAGCCCAAGGCTCGTTCGACACACCACACAATGGGACGACATGACGCGACACCAATGACGCTTCTCTTGCCATTGGCGAGCATCCGACGTGGCGACAATGCCAAGTGCAAGACAACGACAACGACACCATGAGGACGACATGGCACTGCCGCACCTCCCTCGTCGTCGACTCCATTGCGCCATTCATCCGGCATCTTTCCCCATTGTATCTGTCGCTGTCACCATCACTCTGGCGCCTCCAATCACATCCGTCGTCTCCTGACTCGATCCAGTCGCCCAACTGGTCTGGTGGGCCTGGGCTTCAACTCTGCGCGTTCAGATCGACCTGATGCGTGCTCCTGACGTCGTCTGGACGTCCCTGGTCACTGTTGACATCGTCCCCATCGGTCTGGCAATTCAAATCATGCTCAACAGCTCCCAACTCGACTGGTTCACCTTTTCCCCTTCCTGGGTCTGTAGGTCAACATGGCACGTTCGTCTCGTCGATGTGGTCGTTTCCATCGCTTTGGGGACGTTCCCTGGCACTGTGGACGTCATCTGGTGTGGCAGTTTCACCATCCAGCTCGTCTGGCTCGTCTGAAGCTGGCTTGGGTGAGTTTTCCTCCTCCACTCGTTCTACCGCTTTCCTGACGCATTCTGACGCTTTGTGCAGCTTCTTCGGCATGGTCCATGGGTCCTCATCGCTCCACGACGCTCCTGACATGGCCGCTTCACCATCCGGCATGGTACGCTCGTCTCAAGCTGTCTTAGGTGCGTATTTTGCAACCTGTTGTTGTGGCCGTTCACTGACCCGTTTTGACGCATTGTGCAGCTCTTTTGAGTCGTCCCTAGCGTCCTCATGATGTCTAGATACTGCTGTCACATCTGCTTCGATGCTGGAGCGCATGTCTTCAACTTCCATGGTGCGACGAGGGTGGGGATGCCGAGCGACAACTGCGACGTAATGACAGCGATGCAACGACAAGGGCATGACTATGCTCAAGGCCACGATGTGACGAGGGTGACAGCAATGGTGTGTTGCCGCCACTGCCGCCTCACTCAACCCTCGCTTGTGCCTTCACCCGCACATGCCTCTTCCTCATTCGCCCTCCCACAGGTAACAGCGGGATCGTGATGGCAAAAATGCAAAGCAACGACATGACAATGACAATGCTGCCACCTCGCCCAGCCCTCGCGCTCCCTTGAGCCCTCACTCGCCCTCCTACATGCAACGGCCAGCGATGACAACGGCGTGACAACGATGACGACGCCACCTCACCCAGCCCTCATTCTCCCTCCTACACACAATGGTGGGGCACGACGGCAAAAACGCGACGCAATGATGACGCCTCACCTAGCCCTCACACTCCTTGCGCCCTCACCCGCCCGCGCTCCCTCCCGCTCCCACACACAACAGCAAGGGTGCAACAGCGTGACAATGCTGCCGCCGCCGCCTCACCCAGCCCTCGCGCTCCCTTGAGCCCTCACCTGCCTGCGCTCACTCACCCTTCTATACGCAACGGCCAGTGACGACAATGGCGCGACAACGACGATGCCGCCACCTCACCCAGGGGCCCTCATTCGCCCTCCCGCACACAATGGTGGGGCGCGACGGCAAAAACGCGACGCGACAATGACGCCTCACCTAGCCCTCATGCTCCTTGCGCCGTCACCCGCCCGTGCTCCCTCCTGCTCCCACACGCAACAGCAAGGGTGCAACAGCGTGACAATGCCGCCACCGCCGCCTCACCCAACCCTCGCGCTCCCTTGAGCCTTCACCTGCCTGCGCTCACTCGCCCTCCTACACACAACAGCCGGCAACGACAACGACGACACCGCCGCCTCACCCAGCCCTCATTCGCCCTCCCGCATGCAACGGTGGGGCGCAACGGCAAAAATGCGACGCGACAATGACATTGACGCCTCACCTAGCCCTCGTGCCCTCACCCGCCCACGCTCCCTCGCGCTCCCACACGCAACAGCAAGGGTGCAACGGCGTGACAATGCCGCCACCGCCTCACCCAGCCCTCGCACTCCCTTGCGCCCTCACCCGCCTGTGCTCACTCGTCCTCCCACACGCAATGGCAAGGGTGCGACGACAACGACAACGCCGCTGCCTCACCCAGCCCTCACTCGCACCTTCACCCGCCTGCGCCTCGCCCTCGCCCTCATTCGCCCTCCCACAGGCAATGGTAGGCAGCGACGGCAAAAACGTGATGCAATAGCACGACAACAACGACAACAACGCCACCACTGCCTCACCCAGTCCTCGCTCTCCCTCGCGCCCTCACCCGCCTGCGCTCACTTGCCCTCACACACACAACGGGAAGGGCACGACAGCAAAAGCACGATGACATTGGCGCGACAACGACAACGCCGCCACTTCGCCCAGCCCTTGCCCTTTGCCCTCACCCTCCTGCGCCCTCACCCATGCCCTCACCCACCCACACCCGCTTTACTCGCCCTCACCCACCCTCTCACTCGCAACAGCAAGGGCGTGACAGCAAAAACGCGATGAGAATGGTGCGACAACGACGACGCTTCCTCGCCCTCACACACTCTTCCACATACACCACACAATGGATTATGGCGATGGTGCGAAGCCAAAGACACAACAACAACAACGACTTTGATGTGACGATGATACGACAACACAATGACAATGACGAAGTGATGGAGTAGTACATCCACCGTGCACTGGGAGCCTGTAGTAGATAAATATAAATATATATTATTTGAACCACTACTATGCTAACTGTGCCCGACTATGCCCGAACTGTACAGTGTCTACAGTGTCCACAGCGACTACAGTGCTTGACAACCACATTAGGTAACGGTTGCACTGTACAGGCTCGGCAACAGCTTGCCGAGCCTGTAGAGCGCTGTGACAGCACTGTACCAGCACTGTACAAATGGGGACCCCCCTGTAGGGGCTGTGATGGCTGTACTCCCCTGTCACTTGCTGGCCAGTGCTGGCCAGCAATTAAGGGATTTGCTGATGTGGGGTAGTCATAGGGTTCGTCGGTGGTGGTGGTGGTGGAGGTGGTTGGGGAGCGGGAGCAGGTGTTCCAGTTGACGGGGCAGGGGTGGGGTTTCGTGGGGTTCATGGGGTGT
>JBBPSB010000525.1:0-16258 GCA_038093375.1 Xerocomus brunneocitrinus
GGGGGGGGCCCGCCCGGCGGGGCGCGGGGGGGGGGGGGGGGGCGGCCCCGCCCGGGGGGGGGGCCGGGGGGCGGGGAGTGGGCAACGGTCGGCGAGACGGACCGGCCATCGCAAAGGGTGGTGCATACGCCCGCGTCGGGGGCGAGGACACGAGACCACCGTGTGGGTGGTTGTACTGGAACCCGACGGCCCGGTCACTCCCGTACCGCCGTTGATCGTGCTCAACGTGCATGAGAGCGGTCCGTGCAAATGCTTGCTGCTCGTTGTACGCCATCGCGCAGTTGCGATATCAAAAATTCATCTCTGTGCATATAGTCACGTGATACAAATACATATAAACACTCCTATCTCCTCCAATATGTACCCGAGGGATATTCATACAACGCGGCGATGCTCGTTGGGTGCCATCTCCGTGCTAGTTACCTGAGTCAGAAGGATAATCTCCGCAATACAACCGCTCACCTGTAACCCTCCGTCTCATTCTCCGGAACAACGTATCGCCCATCCCGATTGATCCTGCACGAGTACACAAAAATGGTATTCGATGACGTTCCGTTCCATCGTACCAGAGATCGCAATGTAGTCGATCAGGCCGGAAAACGCCGATTCATACTCTGTCATATCCCAACCACGGAACCCACCTCAGGTGTATAACGTGTTCACAAAGCCCGACACCACCTGCGTGAGGGCACACCAACACGCCGAACCTGCACCCGCCTCAGCCTCACATGAACAAATCCACTCACTTGGCCGCCATCAAGTACCTCGCTCACCCCACCCAGCCTACACGCATCAATCTGCGCCACGTCCACCGCCTCCGCCAGGAATAGCTGCTTGAATGTCGTGCGCGTGTTCCCCAGTGGCAACACCAATCCCGTACGGTGCCAGTCCCCGTTTAATCGCCGCATGTGCAAGGATATCATCCGGTGCCGTCGGCTCTTCAATAAACCTACTCATGTCAGCCTCTCCTACCCCACAACCCCCCACGCACCATGGCCGAATCTCCTCGAGCGCCTTGACATATCTAATAGCCTCGTTCACATCCCACACCTGGTTTACATCAATCATCAGTACCGCGCCTGTCGGCCCCGCATTCTTGCCCTTCAACTCGGGACTATTAGGTTTGCGAAGCACCTTGTCTGTCCAATATTCTCGGTATCACCATATACACCATTCGAGCATCACCTACCGTCACAATAATTCCTCGGGTCATTGATGATACGCCTAATCATTCTCCCCGTCGCAGATCGTCCCCAAGCGAGGCACCAACCTTCATCTTAAAGTGTGTCCACCCCGTTTGCACCGCCTCCCTCACAAGATGTTCAACCTTGTCATCGGGATAGCCTGAGCATAATTGATATCGGACCATGATGATAATCAGTTTCACTCTCACCGAGCCAGCCCGCAGATGTAATGTACGCAGGATATCTGATATCATGATCATGGCTGATAAGCAGTCGATCAAAGAAGCTTGCACATACCCAACTTGTTTCACGTACGCCTCTCTCTCCTCCCTCCTTTTCTTTCAACATCGCCAGTGCTTCCTCGCGTGTGAGCACATCAGTAATGTACCGAAACGCCGTCGCGCCCACGAGTTCTTCCTATCTCGAGCTCTCTTTCTATCCACGTGTATCAGAAACGCAAGATGTATCGGCGTCATATCCACGATGAGCTTCCAAAGCGGCTTCTTGCGCGACTTTGCAAACATATCCCACACCGCATTATTGACCGCTGCCAGCGCGAGATGAATCACGCCCTTTTCTGGGCCGATCCTGGCATCGTCAGCGTTTCGACGCACGCCGAAGGTGGAGTGCTTACCAGCGCAACTGAGGGTCGCTGGACATCCAGTCCCATGCCCGGCCCATGTTTGCAAAGAATTCCTCGGGATCGCGGTCGATCAAGCACTGGGCGAGTAGCTCGATAGCCTGGCAGACCTAATCGCGCGTGACAGTGAGCAATAGGAAATCAAGTCAACAGCAACTCAGTGTGGAGCGACAAGCGGGAACGCAACGAGATCATCGTTGGTGTACAAGGTCACATAGGCCGCGGAATAGTCACAGTCTGTATGCCTATCGCAGCATCAGCTCGGAACCCCGGGCGTCGCGATAGACGCTTACATGGCATCGGTGCCATCGCCCGTGAGAGACGAACGTCTGTAGGAACACACGCGTCAGCGACCCGAGAAACGGTACAGCAAGCTTACGGTGCGTTTCAAACCGGATTACCTTCATGGAAGGCGCCGTCGACTCAGTTGAGCTCAGGGTCAATCACCGTCGTCGAGTCACCTGACGTGTCGGACGATCTTTGGATTGGAGGGCGGGGTGATACTACGTGGCGATCGGGATCGGCCTGGTGGAATGTTGAACTGCCACCCGGTTAGCCAGTCGATGAATCTCGGAGCCCCCACACCCCGCGCAGTGCACGCGTACTGGTACGCAGTGGGAAAGGTTGCTGTTGATTAAACGTAAAGTCTCAAGAATACATTGGTAGTACTCAATCACGCAGCAGTGATATCATACAGCGCAGATATTGGATGTGATGGAGATAGGACAACAAGCAAACAGAACAGAGAAGACGTGGGCAGCATACAAGCAAAAATGGAGAGAGAAAGTCATCGTAGCACCATCCGAAACTCGCCTGCCAGCAACAGACCCTCCTTGCCCGCCATGCCTTGCTCATGTGCTCAGTTTACATCATCCAGCTTATCCTGGACCGCCGCCGCCGCCACCTGCTGCTCGCCCTCAACTGCAATGTCAAAGTTATCGACAAGATCGGGAACATCGTCATCGTCCTCTTCACCACCGCCCGCGGTCGGCCTCTGTTGCCCTTGTTGAATTGCTTGGTACGATTCTGCCAGCTTACGCAGCGACGCGAGCGAATCAGGACCGAGCTGGTTTAGGATTCCAGGGACAAGCTCCGTGAGCTCCTTGACGTGTCCAGCGCCATAAATCGCAAACGTATTGGCGGGCACCGCGGCGTGCACTGTGCAAAAATAGCCAAGATCAATACCCCAGATCTCGTCCAACGCGTCGTGTGCAATGTACACGTCACAAAAAGAACGTGCCTTTTGGAGCGGTGAAATGGAGCACGTTGCCGTCCTCTCTGAACATGTTGACTTCCTCTACTCCGGGAATAGGTTGTACGTTGAGTTTTTTGAGGGCAGCCTGTAGTTTTTTATCGTCTTGTGCTGCAGAGGGTTTGGTTTTTCGGACGACTTTCCGACGCATGGTACCCTTTCCACCTGGGTCATGTTAGAGTGATGATTTTTGGGGCGCAAGACGGAGTAGCGATGGTCCACCCGTGGGGTTCGCTCACCAATCCGGTTGGCCGCAGCCTGGGCCTGCAGTTTGGCCAATTTTGCTGGATCCATGATTGGTTTGAGGATCAGATATGCCTGCGGTGGGTAAAGGCGTGTTTTGGTGTACGTTGAAAAAAGGTTTACACACAAATATGTGTACACAATACACCCATCTCAGCGGCTGATTAGATTATCTCTCTCGCCATGTCCATTCAGTTCCACATCCGCCCAGCTACCGTCGACGACGTCGTGCGTACTACATCGTCGCCAAGTTCGTCACTAATCAGATCCTACTAGGACACACTACTTGAGCTCGTTCGCGATCTCGTATGTACCATGATGTTGCACGCCCAACCAATATTAACACTTGCACAGGCCATATACGAACACGAGTCAGAGTCTGCAAAAGCCACCCGCGAGCTTGTGAGCCCGTCTGCCACAATCACGATCAGCCCACCCATCTCCCGTAGTTTAGAGAAAACATATTCGAAAAGCACTACGCGCATGCCCTCCTCGCATTCCGAGGCACACCCGAAGAGCCAGGCGCCCCTCTGGGCATGGCCCTTTACTTTTTCAACTTTTCCACCTGGACAGGGAAACCAGGGGTGTATGTACGTCCGTGCGAACGCTCACCCTGTCCATGGGTAACAGTTACAGCTCGAGGACTTGTTTGTGAAACCAGAGGCCAGGAATTCCGGCATTGGCAAGGCCCTGTTCGCCGAACTCGGTAAGGTGGCGCAGAAAAAGGTAATTTGCCTCCTCATTTCTTGTTTTTGTGGGTCGACAGCCACTTTTTTCCCTGACAGGATTGCGCACGTGTTGATTGGAGCGTACTTACGGTGGGTGCATGCCCCGGATTACTACACTCACGAATTTACCAGGCATTCGCAGTGGAATGAGCCGTCTATCGCCTTCTACGAAAAAGCCCTGTCAGCTAAGCGCATGAACGGCTGGATGGGCATGCGACTGGCAGACGAGGGCATCGAAAACTTGACAAAGCTTGCCCTCGTACCCAATTGAACGATTCGTCACTGTGGAGTTTTCTTTGGAAATGAAACATGGCGTTCATTGCATCAAGGCAATGTGGCTTGTCGCGGCAGTGTAGTTGCCGGTGATAGAGTTTTGACATGAACTTTATAGTACTGTGCCCGAGGCAGATGAACAAGGGACAATACGTGTTATACTCCATCGTAATTCGCGCCACCGGCCTATGCATCAGACGGATATGTCAACCCTAAAGTAGTGACAGCACATGGCATCACTTACCTTGCGCAGCCTAGATATGATGAGCTCCTCTTTCAAGTCGTCCTTTTCGCGGGCAGCCACTTCGATTGAGTAAACACGCAACACCTCCTTGACATTTGCAGTATGAACGGAGATCTAGATTGTGCGTAGAACAAAGTGAGTTGATGGACATGGCAGCATCACACTAGGGTAAAGCGGGTGTGTGATTTCTGACCCAGACCTGGGGACCGGGAAAAACAAACAAGAAACACACGGTGCCGTCTGACAGGTACACGCGGTATTGCACGTAAAAAAACAGGACTAACCTTGGCTTTCCGCATCACCTTGCAGCCTGATCCGATCCACACCACGAGAATGAACTTTTCACGTTGGGATTCCTTGTCATTGGCGTAGGTGACGCGTGCATAACCATAAGAAGCCTTGGAATCATTGAGGGCGTCCCGGAGCTCCGAGAGGCCGCCTGTGCCTGTCTTGGTGACCACGAGCTTGTCTGAACGATCGGTCTGGTACGTGTAAGCAAGGCGTGTCGGACCAAGCCATACTGGCTGACCTCATAATCCAAAAGCAACCATTTGGTATCGGATTTGTCGGAACGCACGTCCAAGTAGGCTGCGACGCGTTCAGACCACACTCGAGAAAGACATCAACGGGGCTGACCTTTGGTGATACCGTCGTCGGACACGTCCGCCATGTTGCACTTGTCTTTGAGCGCTGTCAAATGGAGTGTAGCGATCGGGGGATGCCGGACAGTAGCTATCGCGGAGTGCAAACGACGCTCTCCAATAAACCATGTCGTTGCGAATCCAAGCACTCGGACGTCGTCTCTACTCGGGCGTGCAACCCCGCAACTGGCAACTAGCAGGGCACGTTCCACCCACCTCCCTCCTCGACCTCGATCTCAGCGAGGACGAGGTACCACCACCACCACTTAAAAATCCGCCTGCATCTCCAACCCCTGAGCAGTGGCGACGGCATCGCGAAACGATCAAAGAGGCGTTCCCAGATGGGTGGGACCCCATGCGTAAACTGTCGCGCGATGCCATGGTCGGACTTCGTTCCCTGCACGCGTTGGACAAGGACACATTCTCGTGTGCGGTACTCGCGGACAAGTTCAAGATCAGCCCAGAAGCTGTTCGCCGGATATTACGGAGCAAGTGGGAGCCATCGAAAGAGAAGCGCGCACTCCTGGCAGAGAGGGAAAGAAGGAGCAGGGAAGATTGGATCGCGAGCAGGAGACAAGAGGAAAAGGACAGAGCGGCTCAGATACTTTCAGAAACTAACCACAATCATGCGCCATCGCGTCCAAGGTCGACGCCAGTCAAATCAAAGGACAAGTTCTTCTTCAAATGACGTGCGAATACCCATTGCGACGTTTTCTGTGTTTTTTACCGACGAATTTGCCGTCTTGTCTGGGGCAGCCTAATGCATATATTTTCATCCATGTACCTAACAGTACCATAGTTTCAGGTCTAGCATCTACTATATTGGATGCCATCAAGGCGGCCGAGAACGAAAAATTCTACTACAAAACAAAAACTACAAATTCGGTACATTGCAGTTGAAACAACAATACTTTGACTGAACGAAGATAAACGTTAATTGACCTTGCGGCTGAACTGCGTATTATGTATGTCAGTGTATATACGCGCAGTCCCGAGTCCATAGTCCTAGAAATAATTCAAAAATCGTTAAAGATAAAATAAATTGACGATAGATGTGAGTCGGAGGGAGACGTCCGCCGAGTGAGGTAAGGTGCGGTTGCCGCCAAAACGAATCCGGAGCGACGGTCCACGTCCGGCTAACTTATAGTGACGGTTCCGCTTTGTCGTACGCGACGTAGTAAACATCCTTGTCCGGTCGACACAACAGGATATCGTTCCAATTCGGTCGTGGTAGAAGGTCGGGTTGCGCACCCATCGAATCCACGATGGAGTACCGAAACCGCAGGAGCATCATCGAAGTAATGAGCTTGAGCTCTATTCTCGCCAGGCGTTGACCTAGGCAGATGGTCTTGCCTATCATCGTCTGTCAACTCCACAGCCAGCCGACGTAATGATGTGCACACTCACCACCTCCCCACCCAACGTAGCCGAACGGCGTCTTCGCCTCCTTGCGACTCGGGTCAAACTTCCACGGGTCGGGGTATAGTTCCGGATTAAGATGAACGTCCGAGAATGGATAAACTATATATGCCCCTGAAGGGATAGTCTTGGAATCAATCACTGTGTCAGGCCCGAGGTTGCGACGCATGGCAGTGTGTGGCTGCGCAATTCGAAGGGTCTCGTGAATGAGGGCATCTAGAATAGGTGTCTCTGTCTCCCAAGCTTCCAACGGAATGGATGCCAGTTGTGAAGAGAGCAAAGTGCTGGCTGTTGTTTTTGGACAGTACGTTGACAGCAGCTCTTCGATTTCGCGCGTAGCCTTGTCTTTCCATTCCAAGTTGTTGCCAAGAAAGGTTATGAGCCATGATGCCGTGGTACCAGTCGCTCTCGCTCCCGCAACCAGCAAACCCATCATGAACTAGAGAGAAGTCAACGAAATGCCAGAAAGCCAACTTGTAATCACTCACTCCCACGATCACTAGCCGCTCCTCTTTCGCGTCAACAAGCATTTGAAGTGTGTCGTTTTGAAACTTGCCGCTCTTCAAACGAAGATCGATGGCACGCGAAATAATGTCATATACCTCCTTGGTGGCGAGTAGCTTTCTGAGCATACTCGGGCCAGGCAGCCAAGGAAGCAGAACGGTCGTCGGGGTAGTTCCACTATCCAATATATCGTACAGGCTCTTGAGCCGCGCAACCAGTGCAGGATCGTCTGCAATTTCTTGACTTGTAATACTCCGTACGGTAGTTTGAAAAACGAGCTGTCATGGACAAGTCATCAACTGCTGGATGTACAACACCATCGGTCGGGGACATACTTCATATATTTTCTCAAAGGGATCAAGCGTGCCGCTCGTTCCCCAAGTGCCCATAACCCGTTGGCAATCGTCGAGGATGGGTACGATGACTGTATGGAATCAGCGACACACACGAATCAAGGTCAACCGCACGTACGTCGTCTAATTTGGTCATCTTTCTGAACGCAAGTAAGGCTTTTGTGGATGAGTGCTATCCGGCGGGTCTGGAGATCGGAGGTAACACCCTTGAGCATAGGGATCTAAGAGTGACGTTTCAACCAATGTGCACAACAAAGCCGAGATGACACATACCGCACCAGACAGAACCTTGAACCCTTCTGTGAGATCGAAAGCCCTGTTTGCGAAGAAGGCCTTTCGTCCAGACTCCCCAGAGACGACAATGACAGTTTCCTGAGGGTGACGTTAGTAAGCCACATTGGAGTCCGAAAGGCGGGCACGAACGCGCAGCATGTTAAATTGGAACAACTTTTCTCCCGTCTTGCGGAAACCGTCATTGAGGAAGTCGAAGCGCCGACGAAAGAATGGGGCAATGGCAAGGAGGTGGGAACCAGGTAAATATACAGGGGCTTGCGAAGAGAGGTCGTCCTTTGACGAACCATGACCAAAAAGAAGAAGCACAAAAAGAATGAAGAGAGCCAAAATCACTTGGGCCTGGAAGCTCGAGACAAGAAAGGCATCTGCCGCTGATTGTACGCCGACTGCATACATAGTTGAGAATGCGGGAGGTGTTTTGATTAGGGAGGAATATAGCGAGGGACAGAACACGATTGCCGTCCCGTCTTTTAACCAACCCCAGGGTGCACGTTGAGTCCTGTGAATATGACATTTAACATGCATCGTTCAAAAGGTGCCTGCCAGCGCACCGCTTGCAGACAGGCTGGATGAAATCCAAATCCAGCCAAGATCCTTGACGATCAAAACCCTCGGTTCCGACTTTGGGAGGCCACTAAAGAAGTCAGATGAAAACCACGTGCAATGGATGCCGCGTCGGCGGCCAGCAACACACACTGAACAGTACACCCGCATCGGAGTGCCGTCCTGCCCCTTCAGTCCCCGTCTCCTGTATGAGTCATGAACATCCAGTGCCAACCTTGGACAGGGCTGTCAACCCTGGAGCGCAGTACGGCCAAAGTACCTAAATGCGAAGCTTTATGCCTCGAGGTTTTCGTGCGGCGGTGACTTTGCGCCCAGGGACTGAATTCATTCGTCATAGTACTTCCGTCGGAAGCCGATCGTCCCCAGCACTAAGCCCGCGCATCCTGTCTAGTGAAGAAAAGGGATTGCTCGATACAGCTTCATAGAGCCGTAGATTGAGATCCTGACGGTTCCGAGTGAGGCCGGGTATTCCGCAAGCGAATTTCTAATGATTATCAATTTTCATTTAGTAACGTCGGAAACATTTTGCCAACGTGTATATTTTCTCCGTCAGAGGTGTGTTGCAAATGGTCCGATAAAGATTTTCCAAACACACCACGTACGTGCACACCGAAACGGCGTGGGAAAACGCGGTGAATTGGTCATGCGTTGCAGACGCCGCCCAATCGAGAGTGCCAGTGATCGAGCACCGTCAACACACAACACCAATGTGTGAGTGCGGCCAAGACTACGCAGACATGGAAAATCTGGTGTGATGCGCAAAAATAATCAAACTTCCCAGGTGCAATCCGTTCGGGAATGCGGTTGGCGCTGAGCGGGAATGAAATCAAAAAAACGCATCAGGAAACGCATATTCACGGCGAACGAGGAAAACGCACTAAATTAATGCACCCACTATGTATAAAGTGCCCGAGCTGAGCAGCCAACCAAAGCCCATTTCGGAGAATACCTTCAATGGACCATGCCGTATGACCAACTGCGTAACAGGCACAATGGCACATAATCCGAGGCATATAAACACCCCTGTCCTCACACCTCGATGGGTCGGCTTTGCATATTCTGGATTTAGAACGACATATGTGGCACCTGCAGGACACGACACATGTTAAATCACCATCAAGGTTTAGAGAATGCTTACAGGCGCCAGCGAACGCAATAGCAAGCGAATGAACAGCCTGGGACAGTACGTCGCAGGAAAACCCATAAGAAATGTAAGGCACAAATGACCCAACCGTAAGGACTATGGGTCGAGACATCAGCGCTAGGCTATAGTGGTTGAGGCGATTCAACCTATAATGCCGATGTAGTCTAGCGCATGACACCTGGCAGAGACCTGTTTGGTCTAAGAACATTGAACTATTTCCTGTATGGAAAAGACTTACAGTTTGAGAGTGACATGTGGAGGTATGAAATATAGCGCTGGCAGACAGACAGAAGGCTGCCGATAGGAGAAATATTGCGATGACAAAGGTATCGACCCATGTTGCTGTTGGATATACTGCCACGTGTCTCGACTGAAAGGTTGCAAGTAAAATAACGAAAAGAATTGCGCCCCAAAGGTGACTGTGGATGTTCACTGTGTGAACATTAAATAGCGCGAAGGTGGTCTGCGTTCACCACGAGGGCCTGGGCACTAGCTAGGCTTACCAGTCTCATTGTGCAGGTCTACTCGTTTGAAAATTGGCGGTGTTTGTGAGCGTTCTGTACAATGAGACATCTTCACGACTTACAGCCGAAGATAGAGCCAACGCATCCCGACCATTTGTTTTGAACCCTGAAGTTGAAATTACACAGCTTGAGTCATAACATACGAAACTGATCAAGTATCGATGGTAGCAAACAAGATGCTTACGGACGGTAGCCGCTCAAGATGTACTCGTTGTCTCTCTGCCATTCTGGGATTTCGTTCCAAGAGAGAGTGGCGGCCGACCGCTTGGATTTCGCGTAGGGCCTTTCTATACCATTGATAAAGACGGACGAATGCTTGCGCTTGTACATGAAGGGAGCAAAGCGAAAAAGTGTAAGTGGCAGCTCACGACCATGTGTGGGAAAACGGAACGGTCCGATCCGAACCATTCTCCAGGCACATGGGTACGTGTCCGCCGCCAGTGCAACTGGGGTTCGGGTTACAATGTACAAAGCCAAAAAGTAATGACTGTCGCTTCCGAAGAGAACACCCGCCCACACGTGTCCCGCCAAAAAGTCGCACCAGCTTATCACCCAACAACTTGTTCGACAAAATGTCAGTGTCGAGGGTACTAAGGTGCCGCTACGTGCAACGTAGTTGTAGACAAGGTCAAGAGATGAAAACCTTTTTCAACGCAGAAAAATCGCAGACTTGACCAGACCGCGGACATATGACCTTGCCATTATTTTTGGCGGCCATGTCTTCAAGTGCCTACATAGGAGATAGTGTCGTAAGAGTCACTTCGGGTCAACGTACAATTTCATCCTACCTCTGTCGAGTAAACGTATCCGTTTGGGAATGCCATTGGCATGTTGTCCTCGTCCATTATTTTACCGCTTAGATAACAAACAATGGTGGAGTTGGCATGGTGACTAAAGGGTACCTCTTTCGCGAGAGTACTGATGTTAGAGTCGCACACCGGACAGTCGATGTTGTGCATGAGATCATAGCAAGCGGGTAGCTTTAGAGAAGCGAGTCCGGCGTAGAGCGCAAGGTGCAAAAGTGGTTCCGTCGGCAAGCTGTTCAATGAATAAATCGCGAGGCGGAATGCTTGAATCAAAGTTGTCCATCGAGACTCGTCATAGAGACGCTACAATGTCCTGAGTCTCTGCGGACTTGCTCTAATGGGCCACGAACCTTGTACTGCCCACAAGTTGTTGAGGGTTGGACTGCCAGGAGGGCCATAGCTTGCGTAATCTGCTGCAAGTGGGTCTCCTGCCACGGTATAAGGTGCCTTTTCGCATATGTGATCGCTTCCTGATTTTTGCGAGCGCGAGTTAATTCAATGTATTCCTGGAGCCGGAGTTCGAACTCGAGAGTGCTCTGCAAACCGGAAATCGTTACATGAAGGTACAACATGTCATAGCTCGGGAACTGACCCTAATTTTTCTCAACGCCGTCTTATTTTCACTGCACCATGCGATTGCTTCAGTACAGCTGTGCCGGAAGAGCGCGCGTTCAATCCTGTGGATATCCATGAAAAGATCGATATCCACAAGAGTCTGGAGATGAACCTTCAACGTGGAGTCCAGCAGAGACTGCCAACAGGTTAACGTACTTCAATGCTCCTCTCTTGGGCAAGTTTCCTTGCGGTCTTCTCTCGGCCCGTGCGGAGTGTCCAGTCTACCAGCCATCGGTCTAGCCGCGTGTCCGCCCAACGTGAAAAATCAGGGCAGTTCGTGGTCGGCAGAGCCTCTACTAACGCAAGATGGTGAAGTCGCTCATGTGTGACATCAAGTGTCGGCCTGCCATTATTTTCCTGCAGGTCCGAAAGCTGTACAAAGTACGTATATGATGAATTAGTTTCAGGAGCGGACAACACATGCAGACCCGACCTTGCGTTTGAGATTCTCCACTCGCGTTATCATCCCATCAACAGTCTTGGCTGCATCCTCAAGGTTGACCTCATTGCTCTTTGTACGTCTCTGAAGTTCGTGCGACATCGACTGTACGTTTCCCAGTTCACGTTCGATGTTCCTCTGAGATGCACGAAACACTTTGCGATAATTCTCATAGGGTACCTAGCATGCATCACGGTGAGAGGTATCCACTCCAGGAAGGGTCAGACGTACGCGCGCAAATGGTTGCTCAAAGAGCATAATGCCATCAACGTATACCTTGTTCGTGCTCATTGTGTCGAATTAGTGGAGCGGCCTTGTCACAGTCTTAGACATGACATAGTACTAACGTCGATCGTGGCCATCACGTGACTACTCAGTGAATGTCGGCTGTGATTCTGGGTGATGGAAAACACGTTCACTGCAGTGCAAACGCAGGGGCCGCAAGAGACAATTTTTTTCATTTCAAAGCGGCGAAAGTTTCTACTTGGAACTGATGGACTAAAAAGAGTATAGTCATCCGTTCCTTGCCGTCGGACGCTCCCTCTTCCAAGCATAAATCTCTCTCCCGAGCGCGACTATCAGAGGCACCGAGATAGAAGCGAACAAGGGGGTGTATACAGCATATTTGTGCTCTGCGGGGAAGTAAAGCATTGCCAACATGCCAGGATTGAAGAAAGCATGCGATGCCAAGGATAACGCCTCACTGGACCATCGCAATGGAATCGCAGGGGATTCCACAGCACATCGGTAAACCTGTGACAAAGTTACTTCGTTAGAATACCAGTGCGAGGCAAACCGAAATGAAATTTAGACCTCTTCCAGCGCTGACAGTGCATCGTGTACATCCCCTCTGACCTTCTGATCGACAGGCATGGTTTCAATTTGGTCAACGAGCTTCACAATACTGTGCAGCGTCTGTTGGCTGTTTAAAACATTCTGTGAGGTTCGGTGCCGCAAGAGCGTGTCCAGCTGCCACTCAGATAGTGGAGAAGCCACTTCGGACCGTACGCCACGAGGAAGGGAGGGCACACCCAACAAGGCAGTGAGGTGATCAGAAAACGCAGCAAAGACAGGCACCAGGTCCGCTGCTGTCAAGTGCGTCATCCTTGCATCTTGCGCCTGCCTATTTAGAATGAAGATACCACCCCACTGAGGTAAAAGAAATGCGTTCTGATTCGTGGATGACCCTGGGTGTGTTCTAGTCACTTGGTCACCAATATTGTGACGAATACTTACCGTGTGCGTCCAGGATACAAAGCGGCTGCCGGGATGGCGACGGCACAAACAGCACAAAATGGAGCACAGGGTCATTAGAGACACTGGAAGCTGAATTACGTGTCAAAATACTTATTCCAAACTATCCAGACAACAGGATAGTTACACAGTGACCATTCAGCAGAGTTGATGAACACGGTCAGATCTTCGGGAGTGACACCGTGAAGGCATGTATTGGTACCAGGAAGCTGGATAGGTTCGAAGGCCAGGGGTGCATGGTATTGGACCTGACTTTCAACGGTGGTATTATGGAGCACATTCAATTGAGAAAGAATTGGAAACAGATGGTCTGCAGGCTGACTGATCAACCGTCGGAACTATAAATGAAATGAATCGACTTTCCTACAATCGCAGGTTGAATGTCCCAAGAATGGACGAGACGATCAGATGCGGCGTTCTCATTCAGCAACGTGAAAGCAAGCCGATAGCGGTCACTGTATTGAACAATACGTTGTGCCTGTATCGGGGAGATCTCAGGCGCAAGTAAAGCAGACAAAATACTGGCCAGCCGGTGGACTGTAACACCGTCATTGTGCATGAGGCACTGAAAATGTGCAGATAACGACCCAACCCACCTGATACATCCTCCGGGCTAATAACCAACTTTCTGTGCCGCTGGACAGTGGTGGAATCCCCGAGGACAACAGTGTATGCGTTTGAAGCCTCCCCTATAACAATGATTACCAACTAATTGTCCATCCTCCCGCTTTATCTTCGCACCTATGCTTTGACCAATGTCCACTCGAATGTCCAGATTTCTCCCTGTAGGGGAAGCGTGAAGCATTTGAGAAAGGACACCATGGAGCTTCTCTGCTAGATCGCGAGAACTATTCTCAAAACTCGGTGCGTCAAGCTGTATATGTACAGGAAAAACGAGCTTCCTGTCAAGCTGAGCCCCTACACGGACCGAAGGCAGCGCTATACGTTCGATACTAGTGAGCCTCCACCAGAAGGGAAGAGCAAGGATGATTATAGCCCAATAAGAGCATAGAACGAGCCTTCGTATCTTGGCGGACTCGAATGGGAGTCTCTGGGGTTCCTTGAGACCGTGGCTTGAGTTGGCAGTCAAGTTCATGTCATGGACGCGCTCTGTCAGACCAACCTCGAGCACGACCAGCGGAGTTTAAAACGTTCTCTCCCTCATACTCCCCTCTTATCCTCCGAACTCACAAAGAAGACTTGGTAGGACCTCGGTTTCGCCGCTTTTCGAGTTGTTTCGACCTGCAGTTTCATGTGCCGTATCGTGATATAACCCCTGCGACGACTCGTACTTCAAGATTCCCACTCCTCGTTTCTCCTTCCAGGATAGTTGGCAGCGAATCAGATTTTCGAAAAGCTATCTTGGACATGTCCTCTATCGGCTATGGACAACTGTCTTCTCCCGGAACTTCGTTACACCACGACTCCCGCCGACCTTCAGCTAGTTTTCCATCATACGATGTCAGTCAGATCAAATGCCTTGCTCCATCAGTTCCTCAAAGCTTTTGTGTAGCATTTTTCTCGACGTAGATCACCTTCTCCAGGACAATTCACGAGGCGGCCCGCCTACGATAGTTACAAACCTCGAACATATTTTGACGATCATCCCAACAGCTACAGGCCAAACGTTTACAGGCCTGAGCGGCACTATAGCCGTAGCCCGTCTCCGCCTCGTTATGACCGTACCAGGCAACATGACTCTCGCCAGTGGGACCACGCCTCTCGATGGCCGCACAAGCGACTTTCTCCGAGTCCTCCACCGTGGGACAAAAATCGTCGCGATACCCTGGCTGAGAGGATGTTTGAACCTCATGAGGCCTGGAAACAACCACATTTTGATAGGCCTGTTCGGTATGAGTTGTACGTTGTATTGTCAGAGGTAAGACTGCCGTAACACTTGGTTTCTGTAGGCTGGACACCACCCTCGACCGTTACGGAGATCGTCGACAACCACTACCACGAGACCTTTCTCCGCAAAGACCTGCTTTACGCTCAGAGTTCGTGCCACACTACGATAGTTATCGCCCTTCTCCCCCCTTGCATGCTGTGCGCGACCTTGGGTCCTTTTCTCGCACTGCGGACACATACCGACCCCAGTACTCGGCCAACCATTGGGCTCCATTGCACACAAGTGATAGTGTGAATTATCAACGAAGATCTACTCACTACGACCGTGTGGATGAGCGCCAAGGAAGCTCGATTTCGAGTACCCCTCCTCGTCCACCTGCATCGCTCCCAAAGTCGCAGCATCGTTCTCCGTCACCTCGTCCACTCACTGAAGGGGAGGAGGATCGAACCAGTCCAAGTCGCTTTTTTGCTGTTGATGGGGGTCATCAATCACTTTCCTCAGTATCCCGCTCTCGGGGAAGTTCTATCCTTCGGGAGGGGCTCGATACGAGGTCCGAATCTCGATCTTCGTCACGATCACCTAGGCGCTCGAGGACCGGTATCTCCGAACTCGGTGAACAGTCTGCTCTTCCCCAATTGTCGATCCAACCAGGGCAGGAGAAGGCACCGAAGGGCGCCACGACTGAGATACCGTTATCAGGTGATGACAGCAATACTCCATCAGAAGGTTCCGAAAGCATGGGAATCATCATGCATGTCCCGGCCGACAAGCAGTCCTCGAGCCACGAGGCCATTTACATGAATGGCAATTTTGCCGATGACTCAGAGGCTTTTGAACATCACGTTCCGCCGCTCCTAGTTCCTGAAGCGGTATCTTCTAACGACGCAACACCTCACAGAGGTATGTTTGTTGCGGGGATTTAGAAGGCAACACTGCTAATCATGCGTGCAGACACGTCTCACGAAATCGTGACACCTGATGTGGAAGCAGACTCTACGACTATTGATTCTCTCCGCCCCTCACTTGAAGGATCGTCATCAAAAACCGACCGTCCTGCGGCAGCAGAATTGTCTACAACTATAAAACATGCTACTCTCGACACTACACCTCCCTCTCTCCCGGCAAATGGATGTCAGGAAGCCCTCCTATCCTTGACAGGAACTGCTTCACGTGTCGTACATGTAGCAGAAAAGGGGTCCGAAATCGTATCACCTGGTGCCAATTCGTTAAAAATCGTGGTCAGTGATCACAGCACCATTCCAGCTTCTCCAGCAAATCTGTGTCACTC
>JBBPSB010000526.1:0-16246 GCA_038093375.1 Xerocomus brunneocitrinus
GCGGAGTTTCATATTGACATCGGAGTTTAGACACAACAGCAATGTTGCCCTTTGACGTAGGGTTTAGCTAGGGTTTAAGCCTTAGCTACATTTGATTTGAATACCCTTAATAGGTTGCCACCTGTCGATGCGTAGCCACAACTTCAAGTTCCTGCTACCCCACCAATGACTTCATGTCATGGATCAACTCATCCCGAATCGATAACACCACCCATGCGCACCCGCATGACCGGCTACATCAACAAGCTGCAAGAGACCATCGTTTCCAAGCTCGAAACATACGGCTCAGGCGAAAATTTCAGACGCGAGTCCTGGTCCCGGGACCAAGGTGGAGGAGGTCTATCCTGTACGTTTCCGCCCTTGGACGCATTGCCGTCTTCCATCGCCAGTATGTCTTCTCTCTCACCTGCGCAACGTTGCCCACCCGCCAGATTGGCAGATCATCCGATTGAGAAAGCCGGGGTTAATACCTCGACGATACACGGCGTCCTTCCCCCCGCTGCTGTCAAGCAGATGAGCACCGCCCACGCAGCCCTCAAGAACATCGATAAAAGTCTCCCTTTCTTCGCAGCCGGACTCAGCTTCGTCCTCCACCCGCGTCACCCCCGCGTCCCGAGCGTGCACACCAACTACCGCTATTTCCAAGTCCTCAACGCTCCTCTCCCTGGTCCGCACGACCCAGTCACGGACATTCCAGAACCCACTGTCCTCGCATGGTGGTTCGGCGCCATCACCGACATGACGCCCTCCTACGTCAACGAGGCCGACTTTTGCCACTTTCACACCACCCTCAGAGCTGCGTGCGACACCTGGAGCGACGCTGATCACACCGCCGTCTCCATCTATCCACCCCTCAAGAAATCCTGCGATGACTACCTCTTTATCCCGCACAGACACGAGCACCGGGGCATCGGCGGCATCCGATTCGACGACATGGATTCAGATGCGATGCGTGCGTTGCTCAGCGAGCAGCCGGGTGCCCTACCGGAGGCGTTGATCGCCCGATTGAGCGACCAAGAGTCCTTGTTTGCCCTCGTCAGGTCGCTCGGGGACACTTTTCTGCCGAGTTTTATAGATATTTTGGAAAGACGTATAGACGAGCCGTTTATCCCCTCCGAGAAGCGGTGGCAGCTCCTTCGCCGTGGTCGCTCTGTAGAATTTAGCCTCGTCGTCGAAAGGGGAACGAAATTCGGGCTTGCCACACCCGGGATAAATGTCGAGAATGTTTTGATGACGATGCCCCCGGAGGCGAGGTGGGAGTATGGTAGCGAGCTTGGGGCAGAAGACGAAGACACGAAAGAAGCAGAAATGACGAAAATACTCAAGAAGCCGAGGAGTTGGGTCGACTAGAAATGATACGCACCTCTCACAAATGTCAGTTATGGCATGTGAAACCGCCTAAAACACTTGGTGAGTAATATGGTGTTTCAGAGTTGTCTGACATTGTCTCAAGAGTGCTTTGTGAATCAGATCTCTCAGGACTATTAGAAGAAGGTGCATTCGTGAGGTGGGTGTTTATGGATTACTCCTTCTCAGGGTCCCACCGAAAGGGAGCTGGAAAATTGATGACAACTAATGTCTGCAGGATCATGGCGGGAGCCGAAGAATAACCAACGACGGACTGGGACTGATGAGAGTTCGTGCAGAATAACTTCTGTAGCACTTTTGTGGCATGTCACTCTGATTCGAGGCAAGGTATCAATACAAGAAGGGTGGTGGAAAGCGCTGCTGCTTGAAGCCCATCAAAGAAGGTGGTGAATGAGTCCACATCCAATGAGGCCGCCATTCAAGTCGGTAGGCTACTACTACCAGCAAGATGATGGCAGAGCGTAAAATATTGAATCACGTGACTTTGTTGCAATCTTCATTCAGATCATCTTGCCTTCTTAAAGAGTGACGGTCAGCATGGACGAAGTGCTCGATGCTAGAGACGAGTCTGCATGCCCTGCCATATTTCCAAAAATCAATGCAAATTACATCCTGGCGTTCCAGTTTTCCTCCTGGTTCCCTTCCTTTTCTTCCATGTCCATCAGATCGACCATAATCAAACCGCTGGATGACTTATTTAGAAGTTACCTCGAATCTGACGGGGTATCCATCCCAGAAGGATCGGAAAACGTGTTGGTTTATTGCCCGCAGTCCTCAATGGTGTCACTGAGATACTTGCTGACAGTGTAGTTGAGAGCACACTTTCTGACGACACCGAAAGTAATGGATCGGAACCCGATGTTCATTTTTCATTTCCGGAGCTGGACACAGCTATACGAGCTGCTATTGACAAATATCAAGCTGTTTTCCCAAAACTAAATTTCTCGTCCCCAAAGGTATGTGCAAGGTGTATCCATTTACTCGCTTGCGTGCATTGAACGAGGACGATTAGGATGCGGCATGGATCCTACCCATGTCTTCTCCCCTCAAATGTACCTCTCCCGCCGATGTATATCTTCTATTGAAGTCCTCTGACTTCATCTCACACGATTTGGACGTTGAACACGTCTTCGAGGGATGTGGTACGGAAGACCAGCCACAGTACGACCTGGAGCTCATACTCAGAAAGTGGTATCCCGTGGACAAAAGTCGAGAGATACGATGTTTCGTGAGGAACGACACCCTTGTTGGTTTGTGCAATCAACTCGGAATTGTAGGTTGTGTCACCCATTCTGGATATCTAGGAATTTCCCAGAGAGATATGAATTTCTACGATTATATGATTGACCCTGTCATGAAGACCAACATTAAATCGACAGTGCGTCGTTTATGGGAGGAAAACATTCGGCCCAAATGGACGATGACACAACCAGACTGTACGCCCTCTTTATCAAATGACCAAGTCGAGCAGGACTGACCTTTGGACTTTGAACAAACGAAAACTATCATTGGCAGATGTTTTCGATCTTCTACTCACCCGCGATCTTTCTCGAGGACACATCCTCGACTTTAACCCCTACGCACCGCGAACAGATCCCCTGCTCTTCAGTTACGAGGAACTCTATGCTCTTCTTGCCCAGGGAACTTGCGAATGTCACCGTTCATCCAATGGAAGCACAGGTCGCCTTGAGCTCCCAGAATTCCGAGTGGTAGATTCGCCAATGCATCCCGCTGCAACATGCAACGCACCAATGCACAAGCTCAACATGGTACCTATAGAGGCCTTGAGCCTCAGCGAGGGGAAGAGCATAACTGAATTTGCCAAGATTTGGCGAGATCAAGTTGAGCGAGCTATGCAGAATGAGGATGAAGGCCAGGCCACACGCGAATCTACAAGGTAGTAGAGTCAACCCAGTCGATTGTGAACGTAGAAGTACAGCGCTGTAGGGGTATTCTGTTCCTAAAGCCTTGCCTTGGGGTTAATTTGTCCTCTCATTCCTTCGATGATTTTCTCTGCCTCGCTCTCTATCCTGTTCAAAAGAACCTCGCATGTAGGGATATCCTTGATGAGGCCCATGGCAATCCCAGCACTCCAAATGCCATACTCCGGGTCTCCGATGTCATACACAACCTTTCCTCTCGCACCCGACACAAGGTCACGTAAATCAGCGAATTGCGCACCACCTGGTCTCCGCTCAAGTGCAACAACTTGCTTTGACACTGAATTCTTGAATACCCGCGCCGTGTTGTCTAGAGTACGGAAGATGTGGATAGTATCTTGTTCAGTGGATGCGACAATCTTCTCTTTGATGGCATGGTGGATCGGACTGTCGTATCTCAGCAACATAACTACCAGTGGAACGATTACAGATATACCTTTCCACCGTACACATAAAGCGCGTGCCTAAACCGTGCGTTCTAGATTTTCAGATTGTCGAGCTCAGCAAATTCACGCACCCATATTTACACCCTATGAAATGATTTTAGGTTTCCTTGCTGAGGATTAGGTATACACTTACCGCAGCACCGAGAGCCATGGCAGCCGCCAGACCGCGACCATCAGCAAATCCTCCAGATGCAATGTATGGCACCCTCAGCTCTTGTGCTGCTCTAGCTAACTACACGGAAGTCAAGTGTTGCAGCTTTTACTAGAAACCATAGATATCCTACCAATACAAGGCCCCCGATGTCCTCTTCACCAGGGTGGCCCGCGCCTTGGAATAGTCATTAGGCCCTTGCACAGGGAGTGAGTGTGAAACTTGCCGTACATTCAAAGCCGTCGATGCTAATGATATCAACACCCATCCGTTCTGCCGACTAGAATGATATTAGATACATGACGCTAGACCAACGCAGGATGAGATGGCTCCCTACCTTGGCATGTCTAATGGTTGTGCATTTGTGAATCACGATGCATCCTTGTGACTTGAAGAAGCTAATTAATTTTCCCGCTGCATCCCGTTACCAACTTTACCAGACAAAAACAAAGACAACACACGGTTGTTTCCAGCAGTCTCAAAAATCCGAACACCCTCTTCAACAGCCGCACGAGCGTAACCTTCGTAGTCAGGGGGATTGATTGTAGGAAGCAGGGTGAGATTGACGCCAAATGGCTTGTGAGTAGCCACTCTTGTCTGCTGAATAGCGGTGCGCAGGGCATCTGGGTTGGGCTGAGTCAGGGCTGTCAGGATTCCTGGAGTGATGTCTAGCCCTGCAATATTGCACAAACTTGGACCGACTCACCGAGACCGCCTGCATTGGAGACAGCGGAAACGAGCGACGGAGTCCCAACCCTGTAAAGCAAGCCAAGGATGGTGTCTATGAAAGTATACGAACGTGCGGTGCTCGTACCATTGCATTCCACCCTGGACGACTGGTCTAGGAACACGGATGACAATAAGTACCTCGCGTGTGTAAACCGAACCGCAAGTACGTACATCCGAATGCGCAGGAGCTCAGTGAGAGGTGTGGATATCATGTTTGCTGTAAATGGAGGTGACAACGTGGTCCGACTAGGACAAGTTCCAAGGTAATATATTCACAACCGGAGTCTGACATGTGATTTTTGTGGTCCGGTTGTGCGCAATACAGCTGAGCCGCGTCCGGAGAAATTCGACATCTCTAGTCATGTTCAGAGAGTCGTAGCGTACTTAGCATCCTAATGGCTCTCATTTTGTGGGTAGCACCGTCGACTGCTTCGAATCTGTAGATATCGCGCCGGCGGCAGCGTCACGAAGCCGTACTCCAAAAAACAGTGAAATCTCAGGCAAGTCATTGGTGTTGACCATCACAAGTGATGAGGCTCTCAGTGATGGAGGATGCACTATGATCAAGAATTACGCACATTGCAAATGGCTGAGCCAACTTGAACATATGAGCTGTTCCCGGAAGGATGTTTTCAAGAGGAAAGGCCAAGTGCCGTATTATCAGGTGCGCTGTTAGGTTACTCTGCGTACAAAGACAGCAGGGCCTGAAATGTCTTCGCCAATATCCACCGCAGTCACGTACAGTTCTCGGTGTGCGCACTCGTTGCTCAGGATCCTTCGCCAGACACTCGAAAGAAGATATAGACCGTCCTTACCAAACCCCGTCCTCCTCTTCTCGTTCGCTCCCTCCTCCACAACTCCTCCAGAGGTTCTATCTCATATCACGTCCACCCTCACCCAGCTCTATCCCGAGCATGTTGGCTGCATATCCGCACCACTACCCCCGCAATACTTGCACCCGAGGATGCGTAGCAAACCCCATTCATGCTTTCTAGCGTACGCATTCGTAAACGGCGTGTCCTTTCGTTCTGCGATCCCTGGTCGTGCAGAAGTACAAGTCGGGAGGTGGCATGCTGCTCGAGAAAGGAACAACGATGACCGGAAGAGAATACGAGTCGACGCCGAGCACGCCCGAATGCGAGCTCTCACTGATTTCTCCGAGTCAGATGGCAAAGTTGATTGGGACCACGTCTGGGACCATAGCAACGTAACTTCGGTGACATCTTCGCTGTCCTCAAGGCATGGAAGTGGTCCAGACTTGGAAGCGTTACCTGATGCACTCCTGAATGTCGAGTATGACTACCCCTTCTTAACAATGTTCGTTTCTAAACACCACGTCCGGCAGCCCATCCGCCGTAAATAACATCTTCTATTTCTCTGACAAGGCACCAGAGGGCCTCGAGAGAGTACTACAGTACGCGTTTCCAACAGCGAACAAGGTCTGTAACATCACAACGTCTATTTCCCCTCTCATACTCCTGTCTGGTTTGCAGCTCTCTCTCGTTGCCTCGTCTACTCCCTTTATCACCGGTCGTCCAGTTACGCTTTTCCACAACGGGTCGATTTTGTCAAATGGGGCGGTCGGTATCGCGCTTACTTCGTCCCCTCTTTCACCTCCGCCAGCAGTCGAGCTTTCCTTCCCTCCACTAGTTGCGCTAAGTCGCAATCTGAACGTTACGAGGTAGTACCTTTTCATCTCTTCCAAGAACATTTCCAATATTCATCCATGTCGTCTTCACTACTAGTTCCAAAGGGAATCTGATCCTATCGCTGGATTCTGGAAATCCCACTCAATTACTGCTCAATGCCATCCGAAAACATGGCCTTTCCCCTTCACATACAAAGGTAATAGGTAAAGAGGACGAGTTTTACGTTGGTGTTATAGATTCCTCAAGCCAGGAGGCACGTACCCACTTTCCCTCGTGCACCACCCGAAACTAACGTTCCATCTAGATTTCTCAGCTTCACCGCATCAATGCAGGCGATCCGTCACGCGGGGGTATCGCTCTCGACGGTGCGTCAGCACCAGGACAAGGCTCCATTGTTGGCGTGAGTTGACCAGTTTGCCGGAAGCTTATTGACCTGTGACTTTATCGGCAGCTGTATTACCTGCCCAACGCCTCGACATACATTCCGGACATCATACCCAACAGCATTTCGCTGTTCGTTGCACCAGAGATGACACCAACAACAAGCTTCGTTGATGAGATCACAGATGACCTGGCGGAAGATGGTGACCACCTAATTGTTTCGCACGCATTTCTCGCAGCATCTGAGAACGGATTTACACTCTCGCGTGGCACACAAACTCCTTGGAAGTGTGTCGTTCCTGGAGGACATATGAGATTGTCGTCGTACTAGTAACCTAATTAGATGTCACGTGACCTTTTCCGGAGAATGAAAATCGGTAAATTCCGGTTGTCCGAGAACACCCGAGCCTTTGAAGACGAGTCGGACAGGTCACTTTAACTTTTTCATCCGAATGGTGTCTCGAACGTTGTCAGCGTCGCTGGGTCGCGCTCTTCGCAGCGCTCCTCGTCAATCCGTGAGTTTACGCTTATTGTCTGATAACAAATCTAACGCAACCCGCCAGCGGCCTTTGAGGTCGTTTGCAACGGCTGTGAACATCCCAGCACCCATCACTGAGACGACCACACTCCCAAATGGCCTCACTGTTGCAACAGAGTCCCACCCCCATGCACAGACCGCTACTGTTGGCGTCTGGTTAGACGCAGGCTCTCGCGCAGAGACTGACAAAACAAACGGGACAGCACACTTTTTGGAGCATATGGCATTCAAGGGGACAAGTCGCAGAAACCAACACGCTCTTGAGCTGGAAGTAGAAAATCTCGGCGCACATCTGAACGCGTATACCTCACGAGAACAAACCGTTTACTACGCCAAGAGTTTCCGCAAAGACGTTCCGGTCGCCGTCGATATCATTAGTGACATACTCCAAAACTCCAAACTTGAAAGTGCTGCGGTTGAGCGCGAGCGAGACGTCATCCTCCGTGAGCAACAGGAAGTCGACAAACAACTGGAGGAAGTTGTCTTTGACCATCTCCATTCCGTCGCATTTCAAGGTATAACCTCACTCTACTCCTGCATGCAATTACCAACATCCCATAGGTCAACCCCTTGGTCGGACGATTCTTGGTCCCAAAGCCAACATTTTGTCCATTAAACGGGATGAACTCGCGAATTACATCCAGACCAACTACACTGCTGATCGCATGGTTCTGGTTGGTGCAGGCGGCGTTGACCACCAGGAACTTGTAAAACTGGCCGAAAAGCATTTCTCGTCCCTCCCTGTTTCCTCGAATCCCATTCCTCTTGGTCGTCTTGCCCACCCTCGCACCGACTTCATTGGATCGGAAGTTCGGATTCGCGATGACGAACTCCCGTGCGCCCATGTTGCTATCGCCGTTGAAGGCGTGGGCTGGAGTTCTCCTGATTATTTCCCCATGCTGGTAACGCAGTCAATCATGGGTAACTGGGACCGTTCCCTGGGCGCATCCCCTTTGCTATCTTCCCGACTTTCTCACATCATTTCTTCCAACAACCTCGCCAACAGCTTCATGTCTTTCTCCACATCATACTCGGATACGGGTCTATGGGGTATCTATTTGGTCTCAGAGAACTTTATGAACCTTGACGATATGGCCCATTTCACGCTCAGGGAATGGACACGCATGTCCATGGCTCCCACCAATGTCGAGGTTGAGCGTGCCAAGAGCCAACTCAAAGCTGGACTTCTCCTTAGCCTGGACGGAACCACTGCTATCGCTGAAGACATTGGCCGACAACTGGTTACCACTGGTCGCCGTATGACACCCAAACAGATTGAGAGCGCCGTAGATGCTGTGACTCCTGATGAAATCCGACGCGTTGCTCAGAAATATCTTTGGGATAAGGATGTACGTTCACGCTCTCACTTGTGATTTAGTGATCTTGATGGACTTCCTTAGATTGCGATCGCGGCTCTTGGACCCATCGAAGGCCTCCTTGACTACAACCGTATGCGGGCTGACATGTCTTCGATGGTATATTGAAGTATGGTGCCCCTTGTGCTTATTCAAGTATTCTTCGGAGCCGTGACCACAGTAGCTAGACGTATTCCAGTCATTCGTTTGGAATTAGAACGTGGTACAACACGACTTCTAATGTGAAACGTTGGATGTCCTTGCTCAAAAGGTGTTTCCCAACTCTGCAATGCTCGTCGCGAACTGCCCTTGGATTGCGCACAGGGTATATGCGGCGTTTCTGGTTTCATGCAACGTACTATTGGAGGCGTGCGATGGGAGGATACCACGGATTTGTGTTTGACTAAGTATCGTTATCAGGAGCGGCTAATCGACTATCTGAAAGAACAAGGTGCGATACCCCATAATGGCCATTTGTGCTGTCGACTGGTTACTTCTCGAAAGATGGCGGCGATACGCACTGGAAAGATATCAACATGTGTGCTCGGGATGGAGTCAAGTGAATGTTGTTTGGAAAGCTGCGCTTCGTGTGGGGACTCCAGAGACATTTTGCGACGCTTAGGTGCAGCTACTGGCGAGAGTATTTTGTAGTAGGCATTTGGCCATCCACGGAAAGGTGGTTCAATCGATCATTCAGAGCCGAGACCGGTCTATTAGGTTGCTGCTCGCCGCATTGCAACCGCATTTTGTCTCCTGTTCGGCTCCCACCCTACGCATCTCTCTCAGTTCCCAGTCATTGTCGATTTGCTCACAGAATATACTCAGCAGCTAGAAATTGGATTCAGGCATGTATGTATCACTTCCATAGTTTCGCTCAGAACCACGATGCTGAGGTGTTCAAGGACCAATTTAACGGTCACCATCAAAGGTGCGATTCAACGCTAGAGTCCCTGTTCTATGCCAGTTAGCTTTTTTTTTTCAGATATCGAACTTCGCGCTCAGGTGGGGCGCAAGCTCCCGAGACAATTATATGTCCAGTTTTCCGTAGGAGACACCATGCGACAGACGCCCACAGTGAACGAGAAGAAGAAACTCACTCTTTGGGATCAGCCTTTATTCTGGTTCGTACTCATCTCTTTCCCTACGCCAGAAAACTTAATTTTGTCAGGGACGGAGCCGATGCGTCCACCTTATTCGTAAAAGTTTACCAGAAGCACCGTGCTCTTTGGAAGCAAGATGAGCTCGTCGGAGCTCTCACCTACACGATCGAGGAAATAACAGGAAAATTGAACAATGGCGGTACGAACAACCTTTGTAGGGCATGTTCTACTGACGCGATCTCTGCGATTAGTATTCGAAGAACGACTTTGCAAGAATCCCTCTGATGTGTCCGAATTTACGATCAAGTTTGCGTTTGCTGCTCAGGCATCCGAGGGCCCTACTGCAGACGAACTCCAAGCTACCGCCGCAGTCAACCAGACGACGAAAGCGATAGGCACACTCGGTTCCACGCCGCCGGCTGCTGCTGACCTTCTCGCCTTGGCGGTCGATACTGGCACAACCGTCATCACAGAGGTACAGACATTTGAGAACACGTGGGGCGTTCTTTTACAGAGGTTGGAGCTGTTTACCAAGATCGTCACTGATATTGCAGCGGTAATTGGTGTTCATCCTCTCACATCGCTTGCTCACCGTCTGAATGTGGTAGATTCATCCGTATGCGTCCCTGGTTTGGTCTGTTATATCAGCCGCGAACAAAGTCTGTCTGTCCTTCACGATTCGTGCTATCGCTGATCATTGGCCGATAATTCACGCAGGTGCTCATAAACCAGAAAAATCGCGACGAGCAGATCATTCGCTTGGCAGGCGCAATGAGGGACGTCTTCGCATTCGTTCACGACGCTGAGCCCTTGAAGAAAATCGAGAAACATGCCAAGACCATCACACTTCTGCTTCAGCAGGTGACAGAGTGCGGCTACTTCATCACCGACTACACCAAGCCAAACAGCTTCTGTGAGTTATCGTTGGCTTTGGGATGTCCATGACTAACCACTGTATTCAGGGATTCGCACTGCGAAAAATGCGATCTCTGATATCGATGCGAGGATCACAGCTTATGAGAACAAGTTGCGTGAGCTAAAAGCAGCATTCCTGGAGGGTGTCGTACTCCAGACAGGAATTACAGTTGTTCGTATGGTGGACGTGGTACAGAACATCGGTAGGTGTGAGCCTCGTCGGACTGTGGTCAAGGTACTCATGGTTGTGCAACGCAGCTGAATCGATCGACCTGAATGACATGCCTTATGCCGAAGCTAGATATATGCGGGAAAAGGGATGCTTGCCTGGCACTCGGGAGTCTCTCCTTCGGGAGATCTGTGACATTCTGAATGATCCCGCCGAAGATGCGCCGCGCGTGTGTCTCCTCACCGGGGTTGCTGGTTCAGGCAAGTCCGCGGTAGCTCATTCGATCGCTCGACTATACGACGGGCAACAGAAGTTAGCCTCGTCGTATTGCTTCGCAAGCAGTGACGTCACGCGGCGGAATCCGCGAAACCTGTTCAGCACCATCGCGCGTGATCTGTGCGACCATGATCCGCAGTACAAATCCGCGCTTTGGAAGATCGTGAAAGATAATCGAGCGCTGCGCACATCGACATCGGCTTCGGAGCAACTGGAGCGGTTCATTGTTGAGGCTAGTAGGAACACTGACACCATCGGGCCGCAACTGGTGGTGATCATCGACGCTCTTGACGAAGGTGGTGATCGCGCCAATCGCCACGTACTCTTGGAAGCGATCTCTCAGCAAATTTCTGAAAACGCACTGCCGACGAACCTTCGTTTCCTCATCACGGCTCGACCAGAGAGCGACATCCTGGATGCATTTTCGTCTGGGTCTCACTATGTCCATAAAGAAATGGGCAACATTGCAGAAGAGATCGTTGAAGAAGATATCAAAAAATTCATCCGTCATTCCCTCAATCGGTATAGCCTCGAACTCGCATTGTCTTCGCCTAAAGAGGAGTGGTGTCATGTACTCGTCCGTCGTTCGCAGCATCTCTTTCAGTGGGCTGCCACTGCGTGCAAGTTTATTCAAGCTGTTGGAGTCAAGCCGCGCAAGCGATTCGAATTACTTTTGCAGAGTGAAGGCAGTCCTTCCGTGCGGCCCTTGGATCAGCTGTACCAAACTATACTAGATCAATTGTTTGCGTTTGACGACGCTCGAAAATCCTTTCGCGATGTCATGGCCGTTATTCTCGCGCTCCACGAACCACTTTCTCTTGCTTCCTTCTCCACCCTGTTTTACACAAATGAAGATCTAGATGTACGAGATATCATCAAACCGATGGGCTCGCTGCTGGATGGGGTGCTTGACGAAGACAAACTCATCCGCCCCCTTCATACTTCATTCCGCGACTTCTTGCTTGACGAGGCTCGCAGTTCGACCTTCCACGTCCGCATCTTACCCCACCACTCCCTATCTCTCGGACGAGCATTGCTGGCTTGCATGCGAGGCAACCTCCGGTTCAACATCTGTGACCTAAAGGACTCCCGACTCCGGAATACTGCTGTCCCTGACCTAGACGATAGGGTAAAAATGGCCATCCCTCCCCAGTTGTCATACTCTTGCCGATACTGGATGGACCACCTGCAATATGCCAATTGTACCCCAGAACTGTTGAAAGAAACTACTTGCTTCTTCAAGGACTTCTTCCCCTACTGGCTTGAAGCCATCAGTCTCCTCTCCCACAACTCCCTAGCATACCCCATCCTATCTGCCCAAGAGGCTTGCACTCTCTTAAGTACTTGGGCCAAGGTCAGTTGAATGATGGTGATATATAAAGAATACTAACAAAGATGGGAACTAGGGCCAAGAGATTGCCACATTAGCATCAGAAGCATATCGGTTTATTTATGCATTTTCCCCCATCCTCCAAGGATCTACACCCCACTTGTATCTATCAGCCATGCCCCAGACCCCAACCAGCTCTCCACTGTGCAAACTCTGGGTTGACCATCTCCAGAAACATGTCTCCATGACATCTGGACATCCAGCTAGTTGGTCAGCAGAGATTCATGAGCTACAAGGGCACAAAGATGCCATTAGTTGTATTGTCTACTCCCCTGATGGAAGATATATTATCTCTGGCTCTGAGGACAGCACCATTAGGGTTTGGGATGTAACCACTGGTGAGACTGTGGAAGGTCCATTTCAGGGGCATACAGATTATGTCTACTCTGTTGCCTATTCCCCTGATGGAAGATATATTGTCTCTGGCTCTTGGGACAAGACCATTAGGGTTTGGGATGCAACCACTGGTGAGACTGTGGCAGGTCCATTGGAGGGGCATACAAGTGGTGTCTACTCTGTTGCCTATTCCCCTGATGGGAAGCACATCATCTCTGGCTCTGGGGACAACACCATTAGGGTTTGGGATGCAACCACTGGTGAGACTGTGGCAGGTCCATTTCAGGGGCATACAGAGTGTGTCTGCTCTGTTGCCTATTCCCCTGATGGAAAGCACATTGTCTCTGGCTCATTGGACAAGACCATTAGGGTTTGGGATGCAATCACTGGTGAGACTGTGGCAGGTCCATTTCAGGAGCATACAGACAGTGTCTACTCTGTTGCCTATTCCCCTGATGGGAAGCACATTGTCTCTGGTTCTGAGGACGAGACCATTAGGGTTTGGGATGTAACCACTGGTGAGACTGTGGCAGGTCCATTTCAGGGGCATACAGATGATGTCTGGTCTGTTGCCTATTCCCCTGATGGAAAGCACATTGTCTCTGGCTCTTTGGACAGCATCATTAGGGTTTGGGATGCAACCACTGGTGAGACTGTGACAGGTCCATTTCAGGGGCACACAAGCAGTGTTAAATCAGTTGCCTATTCCCCTGATGGCAGGTATATTGTCTCTGGGTCTCTCGATGGATCTGTCAAGGTGTGCAATATACAGTCACTTATTTCCCTCCATTCTTCATCTATAGTTGATGGCTGGATTCAAGCCTCAAATGACATTGTTTTTGGCTGGCTTGCTCTTTGGAATAGGCAAATTTGTTGTCTTCCTTCTCATTCCTTGATTATATCCTCTCAGGGCATATGTCAGGCAAATGTTGATAATTCCTTATTCAGAGAGTCCTGGATATCTTGTTGGAAGTGATGATATTCTGTTCAATAACTATGTTTCATTCTTTTATGACCTTTGCTACAAATCATCTTTCCATGTGTCTTATGTTCCTGCCCTCCAAATCTCGAGTGTATGAAGAAATGATTTGCTTGATCTCTCGCATGTCAGTGGTCACTATGTGTCACTGGATGCTGTAAATGCAGCCTTTGACCGAGTTTCCACACAGGCTGCCGTATGAACTTGTGCTTGCTGTAAACATCTTAGTAACAAGTCGTGTCATACCTGCTCTCGTTTACCGTGCATCACGATGCCATCAAAAATCCGTTCGTACTTATCATCACTATATTCACGATGCTGTCTTTGAAGATAAAACACCGTCGTAAGATCTCGCGTCATACTCGCCTACTCCTGAAATCCACCCGCACAACGCACAGCTTCGACCAATCGCTGATACTCGCGCAAAAGTTCGCCCACCTCCGACGCTCGAATGTCCTGCTCCGTGCATTCGATAAACCGACGATTCGGGGTTGGCAACCGTCACGTCGAGGCCATCGGCTTGTGTGCAGAGTCCCCGCCCTGCACGCGCCTCGACATGCCCGCCACGCCATGGGTCAGCCGATCCGTGAGGTCCGTCTTGCGCTTCCGGCTGCTAGACGCCGCAGCGTCCATCTTGCGCTTCGTCCGTCCACCGCTCAGCATGCTCTCAAAGCTCTTGATGCTCCTCGTATCATGGGCATCTTCCTCCCCGTCGTCGCGGTCGGCCACGGCATCTTCTTCCTCATCAGCCTCGTCGTCGACTCTCCTCTGCGCTCTCTTCGCCAGACGGCCCCGTCCCTTCGCCCTCGTCGTCCTGCAGATGAGACCCCGACGACACCTCGACGAGCTCCCTTTGCCCCTCCTCCGGCTGGCTCTTGACCTCGCCAGTCCCAGCGACCGCCGCCGTCAGCCCCGCGATCGAAAACCCCGATTTGCGGCGGAGTCCAAGACCGGGCCGCCAGTGGGCATCCTCCGAGGAGGCAGCCCCGCCCGCAGGGACAGTCTGCGGAAAAAACGCGCGGAGAACGCCAAACGACGTGTCGACCACGCCCGAGAGGACCTTGTTCGCCGCGCCCCCGCCCACGCAGCTGCTCACCCGACAAGGGCATCGGCTCAGGCCGCGTGATGGGAATCGGCGTCAAGTCCGCCGTGCTAGACGTGCATCAACCACTGGACAGAAGAGGGAAGGAAGACGTACCTGGGCACCTCGTCGCTCTCGCCGAGGTCGACGTTTTCGAGGAATTCGGCGACCGCCATGAGGTTGATCAGGCAGTAGCTTTCTTGGTTGTTGCGGCTCGTGAATATCACTGATGCCACTCCAGGAATTTGTATATACTGATGAGATCAAAATGAAAAGGGATGGCAATACCGTCAGAACCGTCTGACGAGCTTGCCTTTGTCATACTCCGAGAACCAGCATTGCTCACTAGGGGTACTTAGGACGATTCATGCTGCGTTTGAATTTCGAACATCTATATCATTCATCAAGTTTTTCGTATAAGGGACAACATGGGATTGATGTCACGATAACTCTTCGACCACTGACAGTTACTATTCATACAAAAAGGAAAACCATCAGCTACCACCCTGCCTCTCAAAGACGAGACTCACCATGATATATCAAAAGTGAATGCAAAAGTGCGCCTCAAAAGAAGCAAGAGCAAAAAATTCATGACCAGTCCGAGAGTAGTCTGAATCGAATTTCACGCCCAAAAGTGGGCGCGAGCCACGAATTACACTCAAGGACGAGGACTGTACCCAAAGGATAAACACCTTCTCGTTTCCATGAGGCGTGGTGCCGCCACAAAAAATGTGACCACGACCCCGGCTAGAGTAGCCATACATGTTACACGCGCACCGCGGGGTGACTGTGTGCCCGCCGCCTCCCACTGCAAATTCAGTTGCAATCAGGTGACACCGCAATCGAGCGGAACTCTTCCGCCACGAATCTACAGGCGACGACTGCAGACCCGAGAGTCCCGAAATTGTGACTGGCGTCGGCGTAGATAGAGGCGGAGCTATCATGGGAATAGTTAGACGAGGTGCGCGTAACAAGGCGTCCTGGGACACGTTGGAGGAAAAAGGTGCCACCCAATGGTACTGTCTCTCATCCAATCCCCGCGACACATTTCAAGGCCATGGCCCTCTGCACCTCGCCTCCAAAGGAGGGTCATGGGCAAGTGAGGGCTGACCGCGTTTCTGGTATGCCGCTCAGTTGATTACAACTGGACTCTCGCAGAGCCGATCGAGGGGGATGATATACTCAGACCTTGGCCCGCTCACGAGGTTAGACGGCAAGCCATCCTGCGCGTAGTGAGCATCGTGGCTTTCGAGCTGGTCGTGATATAGCAAGTGTCGGACTTCCTGGACTTTAGGATGTGAATTATGTAAGCGCTTACGTAAAACGGCAATGGAGCGCTGTGCGGAATTCCTCTTCATCGATTCACGATAATCTCTTCTGCATGGCAGGGTCGTATTCGAATGTATTGGCCCTTTTGAATGTATGCGAAGGATTGACACGATG
>JBBPSB010000527.1:0-16241 GCA_038093375.1 Xerocomus brunneocitrinus
TATGCGACGGGCGCCGACATGTACGGGCGCCGAAGTACGCGCACCAGTGAGAGACATCAGCGGAAAGTACCACACGCATCTTGATGTGCAAACTTAAAAGAGGGTTCCGCAGGCGATACTGCCACCGTATTCTGTATTGGGGATGAGTCTGTCGAAGTTAAAGGCAAAGACGTTGCCCGGTCTGATCCATGGGTTTTTTTTTCTGACACGGGTACATACCACGGCTGTGGAAAGGGCACGTCGAGGATGCGTCATGAGATGTTTGTCGTATGGAGTGACGGGTCGGGTCGTTGCTCGTTCCGATCCGGGGTCAAAAGTTATGCCTGCCACTCCGGCCTTCTCGCGAACCGCTTGAACGGGACCAACTCTGAATATCGAACCAGCACGACCGGGACTCCCGTGGGTACAAGTTGCGCGCAACTGAGTCACGAGCAAATGAGCAACCTAAACAAGTTACTCTGGCCAGACGCAGCGCTGGCGAACATTCGGCCGCCGTCGGGAAACACTGTGGGTTGTCCGAGTCAAACGGGCTCCCACTGGTTTACGTTCGGGCCCCGAGAATGCATGAGAAAACCAAACGAAAAGATCTCTAGCGCGCGCTACAAGGTGAGACTCGCCCGATCAATCCATCCAACTTCACATGCATGTAACTTGATATCATTTCCAGACGTAAATCGCTGTATCCTTTTATGGAGAAGAAGGATGGGATGGGTATGTGTCTACTACGCGACGGACGATGCAAGTGAAGAAAAGCGGCCTACTTGGAGGAACCGTGGTACTTGGCAACGACCTCCCAAAAGCCTTTACCCTGCAGAGACGCCATTTCCAGTTCAAGCGCAGAAGGCTGCCGGGAGCCGTCCGTGCCTGCAAACGTGCCTGCACCCCATGCCGAACCTGAGTAGAGGGAGAAAATGGGATACGAGAGGCTCAAACGATACGCGACGTACCACCGTGGATCTCGGTCAGGTCGGACAACTGAGCAAACGTGTCCTTGTACCCGAGAGGGACGTAGATCATTCCGTGGTGTACAAACGTGGAGAGTGAATTCGCGATGGTGGACTCCTGTCCACCGCCCTGGCTGGCGGAGGAGACGAAGACACCACACATCTTGCCGGAAAGTGCGGACTTGCTCCAGAGCGGGCCGGTGGCGTCCCAGAATGCCTGATAGGTGTGTTAAACCGAATCACGTCACGTTGGTTCGCGGGAGACACACCTTCCACTGCACCGGAAAGTTGCCGTAGCGAGTAGGAACACCAAACAGGAAGGCGTCAAAGTTGACGAGGTCGTCTGGGAGAAGTACAGTGTAGTCGGCGCGCGGGGGTGCCCTGACCAGCTTCAAAACATCCTCGGAGAGGGTTTCTTGGATTCTATGCCGCATGTTGGTCGACAAGACTCGCAACTTGGGGGGAGACAGGGCTTACTGGTAGATTGTGGCACTCCCTCCGGCCTTGCTGACACCAGCCTTGACGGCTTCTGCGACTTTGCAAAAAGAGCAGTATACGAACCAGAGTGTCGAATGAATCCATCAAAGAGACATACGTTTGGTAATGTGTCCATAGAGGGAGTAGATAATGATGGCAACTCGGGGAGCCGACGTAGTAGGCTCTGAGGACGGTGCTGGTGATGCCATAGTAGAAACGGGGACAGACAATCGTATTGGTTCAGCAGCGTCAGCTTGTGTATGTTTTGGTTCCGGATCAGCGAAGTTATCTTTGAGTCGCCTTCCAGGGAAGCACATTTAAAGAAAATATGGCACGGCAACGGGTGAGGTGACTAGTGGAGGAAAGCGTGGGACGGGTGTAGGTTGCCACGGCCTGCGAATGCACGGCGCCGACCACATGACTAGCAGTGTGAGCAAAGATCACTACTAGGACCCAATAAGGACTGGAGCGTACCGGAGTATAATGATCAAGTTTTGCCTGCATATGGGCCAGATTTCTCATCCAGCATGGGAGTCGGTCGGAAGACTACATCCAAATCAGTGAGAGACGCGATAAGATGGGCCAACCACGAGTGGTACGGCATTCAGACAAACGTTTAGCGCCAAGGCCAAAGCCGAACGGTTAGCCATTACTTTCTCATGGCACTCCCAAAACCACGTACATCGTTTGGCTTCCGTGCGCGCCCATAGAAGCCCAAATGTACTTGGCCTTCAAGACGTTTGTCGTCCAACACAAAGGTGAGTCCGAGACGGTACGCTGGAAGATTTTAGGCGAGATGACGAAATGACAAACTTAAGAACTAGTCTGCTCGCGTATCGGCAGTAGTCCAGGATGTCTATGACATATCCATGACGAAGCCATCTCCTAATTTTCATGCAGAGTGGCTGCGAGCTTGGAAAATACAAATTCTAGCTCGCAGACCCCTCTTTGTTTTTATTCACCATTATGTCTTCCCCCAAAGTCGCCATTGTCATCTATTCGATGTACGACCACATCGCCAAGCGTGAGCATCACCTATCTGTCTGTCTAGCTCACCCCTGATCAGTCTGCACAGTCGCCGAAGCCGTCAAACAAGGGATCACGGACGCTGGCGGTTCTTCCAAGATTTTCCAGTGCGCCACATCCCCGCCCGCTGACTGTTTGTTGAGTTCGCCATCCAGAGTCAGAGAGACGCTTCCTAAGGAAACACTGGTCGGCCTGAAGGCACCCGCTAAACGAGACTACCCCATCCTCGATCCACATGACCTTCGTTCGTTCGATGCATACCTGTTCGGCATCCCCACACGCTTCGGCAACTTTTCCGCACAATGGAAGGTGGGCACCCTTCACCGATCCCATTCATGGCATCTCATCTCTTTAGACGTTTTGGGACCACACGAGCGGTCTCTGGAAAGCCGGCGCACTCCATGGCAAGCTTGCTGGCGTGTTCGTCTCCACGGGCACACCTGGAGGCGGCCAAGAAACTACTGTGATCAACTCGCTCTCGACGCTCGCGCACCACGGCATCATCTTTGTCCCCCTCGGATACGCCAACAAGACTGGTATCTTGAACAACGTGAGCGAGGTCCGCGGCGGTGCGTGTCTGTATCCATTTGATGCGTGAGGCGTGCTGTTGACGTTTGGCCTTTAGGTTCGCCTTGGGGCGCCGGGACGTTTGCGGGCTCGGACGGGCTTCGCACCCCGAGTGCCCTTGAACTTGAGCTCGCCAATGTCCAGGGCCGTGAATTCTGGGGGGTTGTTACCAAACACAAGTTTTGATGGATGTCATGCTCCAAAAAGAAGTGCGTATGGTTGTATCATAGCGAATGCGGTGTATGGAAGACGGGATCGCTCTGGTTATACGTGGTGAGTTTGGATGGTGTATCTTTAGTACATGTACATTACGGTGGTATTTATACTTAACTTATGTATGTCTGAAGGAGAGCGCTATTCGTAGGTGCAACTAAGAGGGATGTCCTTTTGATATTTCGGTTTAGGCGATGAGGGTGGATGATCGTGGAGAAGGACACAGGTGTGTTCTACATCGTGGTACCGCTGAAAACATGCTATTGACAAACTTTCAAGTGCAACGTCGGAGACAGTCTAGGGTCAATATATGATTCGACCAGTGGACACGACAGCATCAAACCCATGCAAAATATTCGAGTCATACGACACATTTGTCCCCCCGCCTCTCCACCATGACGCGCATGCGGAGTTTGAAAGCCGTGAAGCACCAACTCTGACTTCAATTATGATGGCAGATACTTCCCCACTACAAAAGTCACAGTCGCTACTGCCAGATACTGTCCAAACTGTTTATAGCACAGACAATATAACCTTGGGCCGCTTTGCCGTTCTCGCTAGTTTGAGAAGATACTCGCAAGTCCCGTATGATCAATTACTAAAGTGTGTTGGTATTGGACATTCTCAGCAAGTCCTCCAGCAGATACACAATAACTTAGTCGAGCATGGAATTCTCAACCGTGAAGCGAGTGCCTACCAATGGAGCCAGTTTGCCTTTCCACATGCCAGGTCGGGGATGCATGCCATCATCTCTACAATTTTCGCGAACGTGCCAGATTGTCCGGTGTCCTACCTGGCGAACCCACCCCTCTCCGTGTGTCAAAACAATTCCCGTCCAGATGGTTCCCTTGTTGTTGGCAGCCAGAGCCGCATCTATTGGTTCGACATCACCGTACCATTCGAGTTCAAAAAGACCCGGGATCCCGAGGCACTCAGAGGTAAGTCGTCACATATCCTTTCAGTGTCGCTTACACATCTCTGGTCTCGAAACCGTCCGTTTCTGGTGCGTCAAGACTCGACACCCTCCCCAAGCCATTCTACCTGCCGACCTAGCCACCTATTGGGATGCTCGCCTTTTCTGTGCTCAGAACTCTGGGCCAAGGGCCACCTCCACGGTAAATTCGCAGGCGTATTTGTCTCCACCGGTGCTCCCGGAAGCGGACAAGAAGCGACCGTTCTCAACACGCTCTCCACGCTCGCGCATCTCCCGCTCGGGGTCCGTGGGTTTCCGCCGTTGAGGAATTTGCAGTAGGTCAATCGTCTTTCTCTCCGCTGCGTCGTCGGTTGGCTCACGCTATTCTGTGCGTGTATTTTAGGGGCCGTGGGGCCACGTTCGCAGAACGCGGATGGGAGCCGACAGCCGACGAAACTCGAGCTCGAGATTGCCCATACAGGCCACTTAAGCCTTCTAGGAGACTGTCGGCAAGCATAATTTCTGATAGACCGCCGTCCTGGGAACTAAAACCGTGTAATTATGCGTGCATCACACAATCTGCAAGATGTTGAGACAATACAACGTCATGCACATGAATGAGAATGTTGACTACTCACTCCCTTGGACTTGCGTGACATACTTACTCTCGCTCACGTGGTCTCAGACAAGGTCTGGGAAAGGCTTCTTTGCTTATATGACCCTGACTTACTGCGGTTCGTCAGGTACGTGACCAGCCCAAATCCACTTAAAGCCACACGGTTTTACACCCTGTGTCGACAAAAAAAACCGTGATATGTTTGTTCGATTTCAAGGAACTACTAACTTTATTATGAAGACTCATGACACTCAACTTGGATTGATATTAATATTGAGGCCGTCAATTTATTGTATCTCGACAAGTTTGCCAAACTCAAGTTGTGGCACGGTCGGCGACAGTATTTTGACTAGGCGCGCATGCCACGACTGACGGTTCAGACAATTGATTAAAGTCAAATTCAAGTTCAGCCGAGCTCGCTCTGAATAGACAAGCTCGATACTGCCACTGATTGGTATGAATTTCCGGTCGGGATATGTGATTTGTGTCTGACTCACCAGAATGACCCAGCGTTACCCGATCAGTGACGGTGTTTTGCGAGCCTTGTCTGCCCCTTGCTACACCACTAATAGCCGTCTGATCGGTTACTCAGCGCTCAGCCTTGGACACCGCGCCCCATTACTATGGGCCCTGTTATCGTGAGCGCCAATGCTGCGTTTTTGTGCGTTTGCATCATTCCGGGATAGATCATCGCGTCTATTATGTGCCAAATTTGGTAGTCCTACTCACCGCTCGCTACACTCGTGCAATGTCGCAATTCTGACCGAAATTAGCCTGCTGGGGTACAAATACCTGGCCTATTCGCCCCCAGTGAGTCTTGTCAAGCCATTTCTTTATTTCCCTTTCACGCGTACGCCTCCATCCCATTCATCTGATCTCTGAATCGACATGTCTTCCCCGAGGGTAGCCATCATCATCTATTCCTTGTTCAGCCATGTCGCCAAACGTGAGTGTACAACACCGACGCTCATCGATCGTTCTGACCACTCCTGCAGTCGCCGAATCTGTCAAGGCAGGCGTCACGGCAGCCGGTGGCTCCGCCCAAATCTATCAGTACGTCCCATCCGCCCCGCGTGCGTTGCTTGCGCGCTGATGATCAACCCACCTCACAGGATCCAAGAGACACTTCCCGTCGAGGTCCTCGCCAAATTGGGTAACCCACCTAAACCCAGCTACCCCATCATCACCCCTGGAGAGCTCACCAACTTTGACGCGTACCTGCTCGGTATCCCCACCCGTTATGGTTCCCTCCCCGCGCAGTGGAAGGTGAGCGCGTGATCCGTCGTTTGCAGCTACCACGATCTGACGCGTTTTCGACAGACGTTCTGGGATGCTACGGGCCAACTCTGGTCCAAGGGTTCCCTCTATGGTAAACTCGCGGGCGTGTTCGTCTCCACTGGTTCTCCTGGCGGTGGCCAAGAAGTGACTGTCCTTGGCACCCTCTCGACGCTCGCGCACCACGGGATCATCTATGTCCCGCTTGGTGTTGCCCGCGCGTCCGCGCAGTTGAAGAATTTGGACGAGGTGCATGGGGGTGAGTTTACTTCTTGTTTCCTACCTCTGATTGGTTTGCTCATTGCGGGCATCAGGTTCACCTTGGGGTGCGGGCACGTTCGCCGGTGGGGATGGGAGCCGACAACCTTCCAAGCTCGAGCTTGAGGTCGCTCACATTCAGGGCAAAACCTTTTGGGAGACTGCCAACAGGCACAACTTCTCATAGACCACCTTCCTGGGAATTAGGACCAACAGTGTAATTATGCGTGCATCATACAAGACTTACACACAATACAACGGGATTTGGATAAAGTGGACACACGCCGTGAGGCTTTTCACAGGCTCGTTTGGGTGAGGACCGCCTCTTTGTGAGAACCGGGTGCGCAGCAGTGTGGTATCAATAATATATTAGTATTACTGGCCCTATGATCTTGGGGGACTCCGGCTGGCTTGCATGATTACGGCCAAGTTTCTTTCAGCGTGGTGTTCTTCCTTGTCACGGATGCAACTGCGATCAAACACATAGTAGGCCGGTGACCTTGAAGATTACGCGTGTTCGATCATTCATATTCCAGGAGTAGGTCAGTCTGAAATTGAAGACATTTAGGAAACGGTCAGTAGTAGCCCCGAAAAGGTGGTGGATGGGCAGATTGGTCATGCGCAGGGGGGCGAGCCGAAAGGCGAGCCGAGAAGGTACGGAAGGGGTGGCCTTCCGGGAACCGGCGAACCCACCCAAGGGGTAGGTTATGTAAGTAGACCGCTGGTTAGACACCTGCGCCATTATGACTGTCATTACATACGACGATCCAGTTCGACCCCCTCGTCTCAAGTCCACCAGCGTGACGCCAACTGTGCCCAGCACCAATGTCTATGTCGCGTTTTCTTTCATGTGCCACCAAACCTGCATCTTCGGCACTCTATCACCAGACGCATGAGGTTCTTGATAAAATCATGCTTTCCCTTGTCGTTCGCCACAAGGTATGTGTTGATTCAGCTCGTCTACGGTTCTGATAGCCTTTGTCAGACTGTCTTTACATCTGAGGATGTCGTCCAAGTAAACATCTCAGCTGCATCCGGAGATATGGGCATTCTCGCAAACCAAGTCCCTTCCATTGAACCCCTGCGTCCTGGTATCGTGGAGGTGATCGAGTCTGGAAACACGTCGAAAAAATGGTTTGGTAAGGCAGCACGCAACATACATGGTGTCGTTCCTGAATTCTGCAGTGTCTGGTGGTGTTGCCAATGTTCACCCCGGCAACAAATTGACGATTAACGTGGTCGAGGGTGCACCGGTGGAGGCTTTCTCGCCTGAGGTCTGCTGCTCTTTTTTGGATTGTTCAACTTGTCTGATGTCTTGGTTCAAGGCTGTTTGCACCAACCTGCAGGAAGCACTGAGGGTCGCCGCTGGTAATGGGTCAGAAGAGGACAAGCTGGAGGCTCGGATAGAGGCAGATGTCCATGAGGCGCTCCAGCACGCGCTAAGCAAATGAATATATTACAGATACCATGGTCCATAATGGCACAAGCGCGAGTAAAATACACGGATACTACTACAGATCTACGTAGACATACACCACCATACCACCGTTTCACAGACACTTGGTTTTCTTTCTCTTCGCCCTGCGTAGGATTTCTTGCTCTCCGGAGTCCTGCGCAGCTTCCCGCATAATGTGCAATATGTCGTCAGTTTCTTCGAGGCCATTTGACTCCTTGTAAACACTGTTTACTACGTTAGAACGAAATCCGTGATTCTTTCCCATTTCTTCAAGCATCGTGTGGAGACCCACACGTGAAGTGACTTTGACATCAACATAATGCGCTCGCGCTGGGTGCACACTGGCGTCCTTACTGATAGTAGTGGTCATAAGTTACTAATGAGTGAGTCGGTAGGAGACTCACGTTAAACGATTTATGCTATCGCTGAGCGGCTGACCCAACTCTTGTGAGATCGCACGCGAGTCGCATGGCCGTCCATGCCGCTGCGTAGAATCTTCGCTGGCACTCAAGTCTTCCGAGTCGTCGGCAGTGAGATCAATCACATCCGAGTCACTATTTGCAGTGACATGATCCGCCGACTTTGCCTTCGTATCGTCCGTAGCAGTGTGTTGGCTTGCGCCATCAAGAGGCTCGCTGTGGTGTCGAGCTTGTGACTGCTCAGCACCAACAAAGCTCTCAGCCATTAGAGTAGGTTGTTGCTCCGAGTCCTAACCAGGCGTGCGGCAGTACTTGTTAGGTGACAGTCAGGATCATGAGTCAATCGGCACACCAATGTATGTACAACAAGCGCAGATGGGTCCAATGTCATACAGCTGCAGTGTGGTGAACAACGGAGATGAAAGTATGGTCCAGCGTAAAAACGGAGATGAAGATGACAAAAACACTATAAGTACTCAGGCCGTTGAGGAGCGGGACTGCGAGACAGGAGTAAACATCCCACCACTTGCGTTCGTGCTCAGATCATGTCGGTTTTCGAGCCACAGTTGGTTACTGCTCTCCTTCGCAACTCGCTGCTTGTTGCGTCCAAGGATCGACAAACGTTTCACGCAAAGTGGAACGAGTCGGTGAGTGAAGTGGATCTCTGCCTGTACGAGCTGCCACGAACATTAATCAAGGTGAAGCAACGAGCGGATACATGGGAAAGGTTACCAGAGTCCAGGAAAAGCCACCGTCCTCGAGTCCAGCTCGAATGGGAGTCTCACGTCGTTGAATATGTTAGCTTCGTCTGGGAAAAGACACGACCAAGGAAAAAGGGGAATGCGCCAACTAATTTGAGTCTAGATGCTCCTCTCCTGGGTCCGCGATTCATCCCGCCCTCCTACTTACACCTGCAAAAGAGGTCAGGTCTGTTCGACGTCGGCCCAGAGACGCAGTACCTCAAGCCTATCAATATTGTTCACCCGTTTTACTATCCGGGACTCGCTCGTTGTCCGCAGTGTCAATCTAGTACCCACGTCACTTGGGAAGGGTGGACGGGTACTGGAGCTCGCGAACTTCATGGTATCTCTCAGGACGAAGTTGCATTGGGCTTGCAGTTGCGATGCAACACGTGTAAGTTGCAGAAGCGCAATGCAGACCAGAATGGCTTGGGTGAGCAAGATGAATTAGCAAATGACAGGCTGGGAAGAGACTCAGACGCACCTCTGGATGTGCCGCTGCAAGCGAAAGCCAGCAGCGGCACACCATTGTTGAACTATTGCTGGGCGACGACAAGCAGCGTCTATTGGAAAGAGTGGGAACACTGGAGGATCCCACGTAAGCGTGACATATATGCAGGTTGCCACGCTGGTCGGTTACTGACCTCATGCATACCAGGAGGCATCCCCGTTTTCCTCCACTGCTGCGGGCTGACACGGGAGCTATTCGACCTCATCATTGAACTCCGACCTTCTTCAACATCCGGTGGACTAGCGGAGCATGTCAAGCGTAAGTGTCATTCGCATCGCCAGGATGATTTCGGCTTACCAAACGGTCACTAGAGCTCCACCTGCTGGAGTACCACCGCCGGATGCTCGAGTACTTGAACAAGATGGACGAGATACTGAAGAAACCCCGGACAGTGGCCTCATTCTTTGGTGCCAACTGCAAAGGCCTTCAAGCATTCTCAAAGTTCGACGACCCGCTCGGATACGATGCACACTGTATCTCAGCGGAGGTCATCACCGAAGTCTATCTTGAGTTCACAGCACGCGCAAGGGAGGCCGAGTCCCAGTCGTACATGAGGTCATTGACAGGTCAGTTCGACAGTGGGCATGTATCATTGTCAACGACTCATCACACAATTTCAGCAATCTGTGGCTCTCTTGACAGCACGTTCAAGATATCTAACAAGGCTACTGTATCGGACAAGGATTGTCAGCGGGCAAAGTATCTCAAGGGCGGCGTCTTGAGCGTGATCAACGAAGAGAGTGAGATCATCGCCTGGGTATGTTGCATGGCAGACTCACTTGTTGCCCGGCTGATAAGTCTTTCATCCAACAGCGCTTCTGTCAGACGAAGGCCAACGCAGAAATCCGAGAGGTTCTCATGGGACTCGAGCGCCGCACCCAGCTTCTTGGCCGTCCCTTGCCAGAGATGTTCGTGAGCGACAACTGCTGTGCAGTCAGGAGTGCGATCACCGCTGTGTTTCCTGAGAGCGATTCGATCCAGGATGTTTGGCATTTCATCGCCAGGTATGTCTTATGTCCACTCCCTCTAAGAATACCTAAATACCCTAACGAAACTCATGTGGTACTAACCAGGTACATGGCGACTATTTTGGGCGGGAGCAAGAACTCTCATTGTGTCGCAGTCATGTCCGATATTACCAACGCGATCTTGAAGCAACACGCTAGCAAGAGTGAGGGAGGGGCCAGATACTGGGACCGGGCCGAGCAGGAGCAGCGCCTGGTGGATGCGTATGACAAGTGGGCGCTGAAAGGAACGGTCTGGTCTGTTGCATCCGAGAAGGTGAGGTGATCATCACGAAAAGCATGCTGACACGCGGGTGATGACAATCTCATGTTCCAGGTTCATTAGGAACAACTCAGACATGTACGGAGAGGCTGTCTACAGCGCTCTCGACAAGATGTCATGTCTGACGGAAGCCGCATCGAAGGATGTCACAAGGCGTGGAACATGCTCCAGAGATCACAGCCAAGTGGAATTGTGATGCTCACCGCACTCAGCCACGACTTCGTTCACCGCCGGAACCTTCGCATTGGCTTTCAGCGTCATGAGAAGACACCATTTGTTGCATTCACAGCTGGTTCTCATTACACGAGTATGGTTGATGTGATCGCCAAGCTCTACAACCGGCTTCGTACCATCGATCCGAAATCTGCTCTTTCTGCTCTCCCTGAGCTCCAGTTTGTCGACTCTGGCGAGACCTTTGGCCTAGTGCCTTCGGAGCACATCGCGACATTTGGAGGGCTTGTGAAGGAAGAGGCTAATGAATTTCAGCTTGATGCTGCCTTTTTCCAGGTCAACTCACATGACGACACAAGCAGCAATCGCACGGACACTGCTGTTGAGTGGCAGGCGATCCAATCAAGCCGCGACTTCATTTTCAACGAGCTGAACATCGATCCCAAGCTGCTTGAACTTCCGCAGGCCTCGAATCAGTCTGGCGCACCGTCCAAGTTGTGCTCCTCGGATGCTGTGCCACCGGGTGCAGGCAAGAGAAAGGCGGAGGAACCCCCATACGTCCCTGATGCTGATGAGGCAGCTGAAAAGCCCGTCGGAACGCTCGAACATTACTTTAGGTTGTCAGCAAAGGGCCCTCGCCCCCCAAAGTCACGAAGAGTTGAGGCCACGGACCCCACACCCTCCTACCCGACTTGTCTCACCCTCGACTCGGATATGGAGCCAGCCGCTGCGACCCCCTCCGATCCCCTGGCAGCAGAAGCACCACATGTTGAAAGTCGGTCTCCCACCTTGTGCAGCCAGCATCTGAAAACCGGCATCACACGATCCCAGCATTTATTCCTCTCTGCAACACAGATCCACCCCGATTCCCTCGTGATCAAAGGTGACACTGAATTCTTCCTCTTCATGGAGATGCGGGCAGAACTTCGCTGGATCTCCTACGAGATGACTTCACGGAAGTGGGTTGACGCAACGGAAGAATTCAATCGTCAATTGATCGCGAAGTGTGGTGTATCGGTCGTCAGGAAGAATCCCCTTGCCCTACTTCGCAAGCTGGGCGAGTTGGAGCCGAGATTGATCGAGAGAGTCTTAAAGGACAACTACGTCTGTGAGTACTACCATTTATTTTTTCCTGCCAAGCTGTTACTACAGTGATCAATTTACCCAGCCCGTCGAAACTCAGACACGTTCTGGCGACACCACTGCACTGTCATCAACCTCGTCAAGGCCAATACCAGCACTCGAAGGGTGAGAGCGACTCTTTGCTCAGGTCGCTCCATTCTTACTGACTGGACATGCTCCTTCATCAGCAAATCTCCAATTTCGGAACAGGAGATCACAGCCACCCATCAATTTACAGCACATTACAGCACTCTACAGTTTCACACGATGACAAGCGCACAGTATGACAGCAGCACATAGCAGCACACTTACCACATAATTAATTGTTTCACACATATACAGTGACACAGCGCTCACAGCGTGCCACAGGCAATACATGGTGTCAAGCGTACAACCATTCCCAGTCTTCTCAGTGTTACAGTAGTTTACAGCTATACATTTTATTTCCTGGTCACAACAATGTACGCGCAGATATGGGACAATACACGCATTGCAGGTATGACAGGTCTGCAGGTAGAGTAACACGATAGATACAACAGGATAACTACAAGTCAGAGTGAGGGTCGGAGTCAGAGGGCTCTGCTGACGACATGAACTAAGTTAGCATGCAAGTGATACACCCAGAAACGCGGACGTACTAGCTTGGAGGCCATTCTGAGCATAGCTGGTAGGACTACTGGAAAGAGAGGACAGAGACACGCGGCGGCGCTTCGGCTTGTGTGATACATCCAAGATTTGGTGGCCGATATTAGCGTTGCGCAGTAAACTCCGAACGCAGCCAACTTCGTACTCGGCACCCGCCAGTATCTTCCCTGCTTCCGTGGCCCGATGCTTATACAGATTGCAGAGAGCAAAGTTCTCCGCACCTTTGGCCTCAACGAGGTCATGCTCAAGCTGACAAACAACACGACGCGCCCTTGCAACTTCGAGAATTAACCGCCCGTCTTCCAATTCGAATTCGTCCTGCTCGGGATCTGATGGTTCGTCCTGATTCTTAACCCCTGTGTCAGTATTTGCAAGCGTTACGATACGTACATAGATTCTTACCTTTCCGCTACTTCTGGGCGCTGGGAAGCTTTGAATTGCCAAGGGCGAACCCCTGGTAGGTGCGGGTGTCATAAACTGGGAGACGATGGTCGACTTAGGAATGCGAATGGCGCCGATGGCGCTAGGAGTACCGACAACTGGAATGGCAGTCCGGGAGCCATGGATTCGGTGGGGGGGATACTGGGACGACACAGGTACTACGGGATCTGAGGAGGCAAGAGACTGTGAATTGTCCTCGCCAGGTGTCCTAGGGCCTTTCAACGCCATTGTTTTATCGTATACCGGCCGAGGAGAATTTTTTGGACTGTGGTGTCGGCCGCTTTCCATGCTGAGGACGTGGGGGAGAACTGAAAATTCGAATGGCGTTAGCGAGCCTCAGCTTATCTAACTTAGTCCATATTCGACACTCGTCTCTTGAAAGGCTTAATCGATGGCATCGATGATCACCTAGTAGTACTATCACACACGTTGTGTCCACACCCGATCGTCTGCTCAACACATATATTGCGTGGTCAGTGTTTCCTCCAGGCACTAGTTTCTCATGCCTAACTGCCCTAGGTGTCTCAAATTTTTCTCTACGCCGGACGGGGTCACGCAGCATCTCCAACAGCCCCGCTCTCGCTGCCACGATGACAACTATCGATATCATCTCGTAGTCCCTGATGTTCGCTCCTCGAGCCCTGCGCCTGAACGCACCTCATCTTCCCCACGTTCACCGCCCACTGGACCTTCGCTCGCCTTCTCTCCAGCCAAAGACCCATACGAACATGAATTCCCCGCTCAGCTTTTAGCGGAACCTGACGAGGACGTTCCGATGGAAGATGTTCCAGACCCCCAACCTCAAAATCCATCCAGATGGGTAGTGGACTATTATGAAGGTGCTAGCGTTATCTATGGAGTGGGAGAAACGTTCCTCTCAAAGTTCGATCAGGACCCGTATGCAGACCACCGCATCAAAAACGTCCACTATCCGTTTGCTGACTCGAATGACTGGTCGCACGCGAATTTTCTCTTGAAATCGGGTCTCAGCATGCGTGCTATTGATGAATATTTATCTTTAAACCTCGTAAGCAGATCATATGTACTTTTAACGTAGTACTGAATATCTCCCAGGTCAAGACGCTTCCCCTCTCCTTTCGGACGGCACGGGAACTACGTTCACGTGCCGAATCTCTGCCGTCTGGACCATGTTGGACCTACAGGCTCATCCCTCCCAGTGAGGCTACGAAGGAACCTGCCTATCTCTACTACCGTGACCCTCTCGACTGCGTCAAATTGCTGTTCAACCACCCACTGTTTAAAAACGATATGGATTGTGTCCCACACCGCGATTATACGGACGCTGAGCGTAACGTGAGGGTATACGGCGAGTGGATGAGTAGTGACGGTTGCTGGGAGATGCAAGTGAGTACTTGCACATTGCGAAAGCTTCGTGTACTGACTGCCCATCCTAGACAATGTTGCCTATTGGCGCCACATTGTGCGGTGTTATTTTGTCATCAGATAAAACGCATATCACCAACATATCTGGAGGCAAGGTCGCACATCCCGTATTGATCAGTCTAGCCAACATCAGAATGAAAGTGCGGAACAAGGCTTCGTCACACGCTTTTCTACTTCTCGCTCTTATGCCGATCACCGAGTTCCTTCACGAGACCCCCCGCATGCGCTCGGTTCTCGAAGCCCGTCTCTACCACCAATGCATGGATATTATCCTCGAGCCCCTCAAAGAAGCAGCGCAATACGGGTGCATGATGCCCGATCCATTAGGCAATCTGCGCTACTGTTTCACCCCAATCGCCTCTTTCATCGGCGATACCCCCGAAGCCTGTATGTTCGCATGTGTGCGAGGTCAAACATCCCCGGTCACCGTCGCTACAAGTAAAAACTTTGGGGACCGTCACAGGCATGCGCCACGTACCGCAGCATTGACCCTATACCAACTCAACTTGGTCAGTCACCTCGTGGAGCAACTCGAGGCCTATTTCCGAGCATGTGAAGAGTATCGCCTAAGTGGGGTAGCATTACCATGCTGGCGTAACTGGCTTTACGCAGATCCCTATCGATTTTTAACGCCTGAAGCACTTCACTACTGGCACCGGCAATGTTGGGATCACGATGTCCGCTGGTGCAGATGTGGCCTTGGTGACGATGAACTTAACTTCCGATTCTCTGTTCTTCCCAAGATCACCGGCCTTCGCCACTTCAACAGCGGGATCACAAAGCTCAAGCAGGTCACCGGACGGACACAAAGAGACGTTCAGCGATACCTCATTGCCGTAATCGCTGGTGGTGTTGACTCAAATGTCGTCAGGGCGATCCGTGCCCTGATGGATTTCAGATATTTATCGCAGGCCCCAGCTATTACTTCGCGGGTGCGGGACAGGATCGGGGCCGCGCTCGACGAGTTTCATGAATACAAGCAGGCGATCCTTGACCATGGACTTCGTCGAGGTCAAAAGACCGTGCTAGACCATTTCAATATTCCGAAACTAGAACTGATGCAACACGTTGTGCCAAGTATCGCGCATGTGGGGTCCTTGCTGCAATGGTCAGCAGATACAACAGAACATGCTCACATTGAAGTCGTGAAGGACCCGGCATCCATGACAAACAATCAGGACTACAACGACCAGATTTGCCGCATCCTTGATCGCGACGAGAAACGCCGGCTGTTCGAGACTGCGGTCCTCCTCCGAACGGTTCAAACAGCTGCTGGGGTGGAAGGAGAGCAGGAGGACAGTGGATCAGAGGACGGTCATGATGTCGGTACTAGACCCGACGACGTCTTACAGGATCTGTGGTCAGCAAAACGAAAGGTAACTGATTTTTTCAAGGTCGCGGCAAGGGTCACTAGCGCCCCCACAAATGCGTCCAGCTTTCCACCTCGTACCATCATCACTGGCTCGACAGCCATCCACCTGAACATGGAGCCCAACCTTCGCCGCAAGCTTGTTGATGAAGTTGCTAATCAATTCGAGCTCCCGGATCTTCGTGGAGCGTTGGGCGACTACGTAAATCGCGAGGGAATGACATATCCCCTTAATCGCTTTCATACCTTTGGTACAAGGCGATCTTCATCTGATGTAAAACTTCCGTTCACAGAACTTCAAGTATGGTGGAAAGCTCGTGTGCAACAAAAGTCTTACTACGATCCAGAAGAGACATCCTCGACGTTCACTATTCATGCCCACCCACC
>JBBPSB010000528.1:0-16215 GCA_038093375.1 Xerocomus brunneocitrinus
TGATTGGGACGTTGTGGAGGGTGGATGATTCGATTGCGCACCAGGTGGTCACTCGGTTTTACAAGGAGATGTTCAATCGTCCGGTCGTTGATTTCGAGCATGCGGCTGCGGCGCTGAACACTGCGGCGGTGGAGACTGCCAACGAAGTTTCGTTAGAGAAGCGGATCGTGTTTGTCCACATTGGAATATGAGGCCATCAATTGACGTAGGTGGATTTTCGTCTCTCACCTCTGAGATTCATGCGTAGTGACTTCCAGATGTGGTTCCAGTTTTATTTTTCTGACGTCGATACCAGTGAAGAGTGTATCTGATCTTGTTTTATGCATTCATCGGACGCAGGTTTCTTTTGTAGGATAAACAGATTGACGCGTGGTTCTTTTGTTTCTTGGCGCATATAGTTCTTGATTTCGTGTCGTATCTCGCCTTTGTCTCTGGACGACGGTTGAGGCTACATGAAACATGTCAGGTACAATGTTTACTTACTTTGTTGGTGTCCAAAGACGCAGTTTATACCTTTGTAGAAGATGTTTTGTCCCTGTAAATGTTCTAGTCTTTGAATTGACCAACAGAATAACTGGTCGACGCCGATCTACTGATTTAACCCTACATTCGCGCAAGAGGGTAAACTCCCAGCTCGATGCAAAGACAGAAAGGTCGAAAGCATTAAATGAATATTGGCACGCGCATCACAACTAAAACAACAATGAAAATAATCCAAATACATACTTTTTCTCCTACCCGCACTTGCGATGGAGTGTCTCAGGCATACCCACCGTCCTACGTTCCACATACAACACGAATCGGCTTTAAGAAATCCAGACAGGAACATTTGGGGATTTGGGTACGATGTAAATTTGGCCTTTCGTCTTGTCCTGGAGTCGTGACTTGTGGATGTGAAAGCCACCCCCTGTCAAATCGTCGGTCCTTGGAAATGTGTTCGGCATCGGTTCAGACTCTAGGTCATAATAATGGGCGCCGCATCCCGCATGGAGCCAAATTCCACACCCTGGCGCGTTGCGTAGAAAACGCTCACCTGGTAATGCAACACGACATTGAGATAACAGGCGGAGCTTGCGTAGAAGTCTATAGATAATAGGTGCATGTGCCATGGCAATCGGCGCGAGTTCTTCACGGAGTATTGTGACTTTGACGTAAGCGTGACACGTCACACATCACGTGCGTTCTAGATTTTTCCGTACCGGAAAGTTTTTAATTGCAGCACATTTGTTCCGTCTCTCTTCATCCCTTTCCCTCGTCTTCTCCCTACCACAAAAAAACCTACGATGCACGCCATTTCGTCCTCGTCATCCCGAGCAGCCCGCAGGGCAGCTGCAAAAGCCGCACGGCCTGTTCTGGCCCGTGGTGCTCACAAGGAGATCAAGTTCTCCAACGAGGGACGGGCGAGTATATTAAAGGGTGTCGACGTCCTTGCCAATGCTGTTGGCGTCACCCTAGGTCCCAAGGGTAGGTCCTGTTGCTACTGCACTCCTCACATCCTGATTCACCTCGTCGTTCAGGTCGTAACGTCATTATTGAACAGTCCTTTGGCAGTCCAAAAATTACCAAGGGTGGGTTCTTTTTTTTACTGTCTTGCATCGTGACGCGCTCAACAGGGTATCTACAGATGGTGTCACGGTCGCCAAGTCGATTTCGCTCAAGGACAAGTTTGAAAACCTCGGTGCTCGGTAGGTTGTCTTGATCCAGCTGTCGTTTCCGCGCTCACACCATGTAGTCTCATTCAAGACGTTGCCCAAAAGACGAACGAAATTGCGGGTGACGGGACGACGACCGCGACGGTCTTGGCGCGCGCCATTTACTCGGAGGGCGTCAAGAACGTGGCTGCGGGATGCAACCCTATGGACCTCCGTCGGGGGTCGCAAGCAGCGGTTGACCGTGTAGTCGCCTTTTTGGCTGCGAACACCAAGGAGGTGACGACGACGGCAGAGATTGCCCAGGTCGCGACCATCTCAGCCAATGGTGACACGCACGTCGGTAACCTGATTGCCCAGGCAATGGAAAAGGTTGGCAAGGAGGGTGTCATCACCGTCAAGGAGGGCCGCACGATTGAAGACGAGATTGAGATCACGGAGGGCATGCGGTTTGACCGCGGGTTCATCAGCCCATACTTTATCACGGACGTCAAGACGCAAAAGGCTGAGTTTGAGAAGCCGCTCATTTTGTTGAGCGAGAAGAAGATTTCTGTCTTGCAAGACATTCTTCCTTCGTTGGAGGCTGCTGCGCAATCCCGTCGTCCTCTGGTGATTATTGCCGAGGACGTCGATGGAGAGGCGTTGGCTGCTTGTATTCTCAACAAGCTGCGTGGTCAATTGCAGGTTGTTGCCATCAAGGCACCTGGATTTGGTGACAATCGCAAGTCGATTCTTGGCGACCTCGCCATCCTCACTGGTGGTACTGTCTTTACCGACGAGCTGGACATCAAACTCGAAAAGGCGACTCTTGATTTGCTTGGGTCTACGGGTTCCATTACCATCACCAAGGAGGACACGATCGTTCTCAACGGGGGCGGTGGCAAAGATGCTATTCAGGCACGCTGCGAACAAATCCGTGCTCTTCTCGCCGACCCCGCAACGAGCGAGTATGACAAGACCAAGCTGCAAGAGCGTCTGGCCAAGTTGAGCGGTGGTGTCGCCGTCATCAAGGTCGGTGGCAGCAGCGAGGTCGAGGTCGGTGAGAAGAAGGACCGTTATGACGATGCGCTGAATGCGACACGCGCTGCTGTCGAGGAAGGTATCCTTCCTGGTGGTGGCGTTGCGCTTCTCAAGGCCTCGCTGGCACTGACGACCAGTGCGCCCAGCTTGACGAGCCTGCCATCGAATCCCGATGCCACGGTCGTTCCCACGAGCAACTTTGACCAAGATCTGGGTGTGAACATTATCCGGCGGGCGCTGACGCACCCGTCGCGTACTATTTTGACAAACGCGGGCGAGGAAGCTTCGGTGATCGTGGGAACGCTTTTGGAAAAGTATGGCGGTGCGGACGCGTTTGCGATGGGATATGATGCAAGCAAGGGCGAGTATGTGGACATGATCAAGGCTGGTATTGTGGACCCGCTCAAGGTCGTGCGGACTGCGCTCGTGGACGCATCGGGTGTGGCGAGTTTGTTGACGACGAGCGAAGCGTGCGTGGTTGAGGCGGAGGAAGAGAAGTCTGCGGGACCACCCGGCATGGGAGGTATGGGTGGCATGGGTGGCATGGGCGGGTTTTAAGCCCCTCGTGACGTGATGATGGCAAAGAGCATATATTTTTTCATGAGTACCCCTCCACGCTTGACTGGTTTCGCTGGCATTGCTTGCATCTGATGATACATAATGTAGTTACTGACTAGTTTTTTTACACTATCGCAATCACATCACCACTCACAGTGAAACAAAGAAGGCATATCTGAGACAAGTAATATCGCCGATATCCGAAGACTGATAAAGCGGTGCGCTTTGGGCCCGCCTCTTGATTGCCTCTCTTTCTCGCTTCATCTGCAAGACAATGGCGACGACTGATCCAAAGCAACAACGACGTGAAAAATTCCAGGGAGTGTTTGAAAAACTGAGAGATGAACTGGTCGATCATCTCAAGGGCGAAAACATGCCGACGGAAGCCGTCGAGTGGTACCGTCGGGTACGTCTCCCCATCCTAGCCCACGTTGGTGCTGATCTCGCGATTAGAACCTCGACTACAATGTGCCGGGGGGCAAACTCAACCGGGGCCTGAGCGTGGTCGACTCTATCGAGATCCTGCGGGGCCGCGCGCTGAGCGACGACGAGTACTTCAAGGCAGCGCTCCTGGGATGGTGCATCGAGCTCGTGAGCCCCGTTCCGTCCTGTGCTGGCGGTTACTCACCCCGTTTCCAGCTGCAAGCCTTCTTCCTCGTCTCGGACGACATCATGGACCATTCGATCACGCGGCGCGGACAGGCGTGCTGGTACCGCGTCGAGAGCGTGGGGTTGATCGCGATCAACGATGCGTTCATGCTCGAGGCTGCGATCTACTACTTGCTCAAAAAGTATTTCCGGTCTGAGGCGTATTACGTGGACCTGTTGGAGCTGTTCCACGAGGTGAGTCGTGCGTGGGTGTTTGGGCGGGACGCTGACTGTGGGGGGGTTAGACGACGTTGCAGACTGAGATGGGCCAGCTGGTGGATTTGATCACGGCCCCCGAGGATCGGGTCGATCTGAGTAAATTCTCGTTGAAAAAGTGGGTGTGTGTGTTGGATGCGCGGACAGTGCGGCTCACGTGGTTTCAGACATGCGTTCATCGTGCAGTACAAGACGGCGTACTACAGCTTTTACCTGTCGGTTGCGCTGGCGCTGCGGGTGTGTGGTGTGCCCGAGGCGTACGAGGTGGGTGGGGAGACGGTGCGGCCGTATGAGATCGCGCTGTCGATTCTGCTTCGGATCGGGGAGTATTTCCAGATCCAGGATGATTTCCTGGATTATGCGGGTACGCCTGAGCAGATTGGCAAGGTTGGGACGGACATTGTGGATAACAAGTGTTCGTGGTGTGTGAACGTGGCGTTGGATGTGGTCACAACTGCGCAGCGGGCAGTGTTGGATGCCAATTACGGGCGCAAGGATTGGGACAAGGAGGCGAAAGTCAAGGAGGTGTATGAGGCGATTGGACTGCGGGAGCGATATCGGGAATATGAAGAGCAAGTGAAGGAGAAGTTGGATGCGCTCATCGCGGGTGTTCCGGAGCCCGAGGGCAACGTGCAAGGTGTGCTGAGGCGGCAAGTGTTTACAGCATTCCTGAACAAGATTTACAAGCGTACAAAGTAGTAGTGATGCTATATCTAAATGTGTACATGTATATTTGGAAAGTACGTATGCAAAGTTAGATTTCTGATCCGGGTATCATGGATGAAATGGCTGTGGCTGCTTCGGGTCCAAGTATTGCGAGGGCTTTTAGGCGCGAGCGGTGGGCGTCGCGTTTAGCTTTGCGGGCACGCTCTTCGGCTTCGGCTTGGTCGTCATCGGTGGAGGAGAGGTCGGCCAAGGGGCCGATGGAGTCTTCGTCGGTGGAGGTAGAGGGGGAGGAAGACGGGGAAGGAGAAGAGACGTAACAGATCGGATGGGTGTGTAAGAGGCGCGGGAGGATGATCCTGTGTGGCTTGTCCTCCTCATCGTCGTCGTCCTCTTGCTCGTCGTCTGCATCGACATCTGTTTCGTCGACGCACGATTCGTCGTCGCTGTCGTCGTCGTCGTAGGGAAACTCGAACTCGCGTTGGATGGACTGGAGAGGGCCGATGAGTTCGTATCTCCGCATGCGGGTAATCTCTGCCTGGATGAGGGTGTGGAGGCGGTACTGAGTCGGATCTGGTGGTGCAAAGGGGTCGAGTACGTCCCAGACGATGTGGTCTGATGTGTGCATGGTGAGTTACTTGCCAGTGGGTAAATACGATCTGGTATAAATACACTATCAGGGGGGGTCCATGCATTTCCTAATCTAGAGTGGACGTCAAAGCCTTGGCAGATTAAGCCAAGCCAAAACATTCAACATAATCAATGACATACCGAAGATATTCCGAACATCGATCAGTGCAGTTCAAAATGGGTCCAAAACACGCTCGAGCGGATATAAGTTATTTATTCTTAGAACACACTCGATTTGGCGCACGGCCCTTCTTATACCCTTCACTTTCCCACCCACTCCTTCCACCCGTTCTTTCCTTCTCTCCACTCCAATGCGTCTCCCGTCGCTCTTTACCTCCCCCGCCGCCAGCGCGACTTGCCTCCTCGCAGTCACCGTCCTTGCCTCTTCCGTGTCGGCGCAGAGCCATACTTCTGAGCAGAGCGAGGCTCAGATCACCGGTAGGTCACATACCTCGCAACAACATCCCTTTTGTAAACCACTTGGCTAGATCCAAACCAGGAATGCACAAAATACACCTATTCACCCGTCTCCAAGGCCTTCTCGGCTGGTCAATTCCCAGCTATATGGACTGTCGCAGATATCATTACAGGAGATACCAACGCCCTCGCAAAGTACCAGAGCATTCAGTCTCAGATACCCAACATACCCCCAAACGGCATCGCTCCAGGGTCTTATACCGGTAACTGGTCAAATTGGACTTACTCTTCCACCGATCCCAATTGTTGGTGGACCTGGCATCAATGCACAACCCCAAAGCTTGCGGGTCTCCCACCCGATACCGCCGCAGTTCCAGAGGTACCCTTGCTTTTGTCTCCATTGGATCCCACTCATAGCCCCCCCTCAGCCCAATACCCTCGGTTATGGCTTTGACGACGGTCCAAACTGTACCCACAATATCTTTTACAATTTCCTCAAAGAGAACAACCAGAAAGCCAGTACGTCTCCATCTCTTTTGATGTCTCCATCTCACCCCTTTTAGCCATGTTTTACATTGGAAGTAACGTCGCCGACTGGCCTTTAGAAGCGCAGCGTGGCATTGTAGACGGTCATGAAATTTGTGTTCGCGAGTATCCCTTTTGTCCCCCTCAGTGCTCCCTTTGCTTACATTTTTACAGACACTTGGTCTCATCGTTACAGTCTGTACCCCTTTCTTTGCCCTCTTCCTCTTTATTCACCTCTATTCAGTGACTGCCCTCAGCAATACACAAGCCTTTGCCGAATTCTATTACAGTATGTCTTGTCTACCCACTTTATTCATCACTCATTCCGTTGTAGCTGTATGCGCTTCCCCTCCTTTTCTCATTGCTCCCTGACCCCTCGCAGATTGAAATAATCAAACTAGTCATCGGCTTTACCCCCACATGCTGGCGGGTACGTTTTGGGTTGCTGTCCACTCATTTCTTCCCTCATCCTCTCCTATAGCCTCCGTTTGGTGATGTCGACGACCGTATTCGCACCATTGCTAACGCCCTTGGTCTCCGCACCATTATTTGGAAGTACGACTCCAATGACTGGCGTGTCGGGACAGGCAATATCACCACTCAGGACGTCGACAACAACTATGAGGCCCTCATTCAACGCGCCCAAAATGGCACCTTTAGCACAGTAAGAAGTGCCATTTTTCATCCAGCACCGCCTTGCTGAATACGTTCACTAGGGTGGTACTATCATGCTTACCCATGAGCTGAACAATTATACCATGTCCGAGGCCATCAAGTTTTACCCCCAGCTCAAGGCGGCCTTTGCGCACCTTGCCCCCATTGGTGTTTCCCTGAACATTACCCATCCCTATGTCGAGACCAACTATTCCCAGCCCGACTTTGATCAATGTTGGTTTGCTTTGTCTTGTACCTCGTCGCATCATTGACTTTTTTTTTTCTCAGACATCTCTGGAACAACAACGCTCTCGAATGCCCTTCCCGCTGAAACGGGTTCAAGTTCAACCACTCAGTCAAGTTCTTCGCAATCTAATGCGGCAAGCCCCTCGTTCAGGATACTGAGTGGTCTTGTCGTCACGGGCGTGTTTGTGGGTTCCTCGTTGAGACTGTTGTTGTGAACAAAAATGTTTGGCTTGTCACTTTATGTTTCCATTCTTTTAGACTCGTACGACCGTACCGACGGCCATTTCCTGCATCGTTTTGGTCTCGCACGTTGACTTGTGTTGTTCCTGCCGACATGGCTTGTCTTTTTCTAAAGAACTTGGGACATTTTAACCCGCACTTTGGACCTTTTTGCTGCGTGTCTGGATTTCACACGCGCTTGACTTGGACGCATGTTGTGATCGTAATGTCGTTTGTTGTACCTAGTTACAACGACCTTGTTTTATCCAAGTATTGTAGTGGTGCGCTTCACCAAGTGCGATGATGACAATTTGATAGTGTCACAGCTCATTTCCGATAAAAAGGGATGCAACGACAGGAACATGTGGATCAACTTGAGTGCGGTCCATGCGCGTCGCAACGAAGGTGACCAGCCGGACAAAAGACCAGACCAAGAACGACATGTGTTTCAACGTGGATGGGTACCTGGACTGTGTTAAAGGCTTCGGCTCGTCCGCGTGGCACAATGACAGCCATAAACCTCGGTGGAGCTCCACTTGGCATTATTTAAACCTCGGTGTGGTCATTGGTGGTACGCAATTCTTCCCCTCTCTCCTGATGGCGGTGCATAGGCGAGAACAAAAGCGCCCAATGGCTCCGACCAACCTTTCTTTCTTTTGTGGCGACCAATGCGAAGCTCCGGGGCACATTGGCCCAAGCAAACTGGCTAGCGACGAGCAACGTACAAAGCATGTCGCCGTGGTGCTTGCAAGTCGAATTGTCCTTGTCGAGCGTGTGGTGTCATATAGTCTGACTCGAGCATGCAGGCTGAGGTGTCGTGCCTTTTGGAAGCGCCGGATTGTATCGATCGACTCGTTGGCTACTATTGGCCACACTCATCCAGCTTCGAGAATTTGCTAGGGCGACGCTGGTCTCGCTCCAGTTCAAACTCTCTGATGGCGTGGCACCACGTTGTTCTGTCGCAAACGCGCCTCGGCCGCCTATCATGCGACCTTGATCATGGCTCTGTTCCAATTTGACGTTACTGGGCATCCCTTTGGGCCTTTTTTTGAATTCGCATCTGTTTTCTCTTGGTGCGCATTTGTGGGCAGGAATGCTGATGTGGGTGTATATGTAGAAGCTTGGTCTTGCGCTGAACCCACGTCGTGACACTCGTAAGCCGTTCCTTGAGCTTTTTTTCTGGAATTGTGTGTGAGCATGGAAGGTGTGTGAACATGTTATCGGTGCGCGTGGATGACTAGGCTCATCATCGAAAGATATGTAGATTGTTGCATTGTGAATGGTTTCTTCAATGACATGCTTGATGTTATGTGTGTCATGGACTTGATGCATGGTATCATGGTGTGTAATATATTGTATCGAAATTAGGGGGCACAACCTGGCCCAATATTTTTAGAAGTGATCACAAACATAATGTCATACATTGTAGATTCATCCTTGAGATTTATGAGAGATTGAAACAACATGAAAAGGTACAGTAAGAATAGCAAGGAATCAGAATAAGCAAGGAAATCACTTCCAACAAGAAATCCAGGACTCTCCAATACAAGAACTATCAGACTGAACTTGGTAACTTCTATCAGAAGCTATGACCAAAGAGTGGATTGGAAGATGAAAGGCATGTCTGTTCCAAGGGGCAGTCCAGCCAAATATAGTACCATTAGAAGATTGAATCCAGCCATCTTCCATAAGCAAATCATGAAAGGGAATAAGATCTTGTACCCTCCATACTTTTATGGAGCAATCAAAAGACCCAGAGATAATATGCCTACCATCAGGTGAATAGGCAACAGAAGTAACTCCACTTATGTGTCCCTGTATTGGGCCTGCCACACACTGGCCAGTGGTTGCATCCCAAATCCAGATGGTCTTATCTACAGAGCCAGAGACAATATGCCTCCCATCAGGTGAATAGGAAACACTTAAAATAACATCTCTATGGCCTCTGGATGGCCCCACCACAGTCTGGCCAGTGACTGCATCCCAAACTCTGATTGTCTGGTCTTTGGAGCCAGAGACAATATGCCTGCCATCAGGTGAATAGGCAACACACCTGACAGCATCAGTGTGGCCATTGAATGGTCCTGCAATAGTTTGGCCAGTGGTAACATCCCAAACCCTGATGGTCTTATCTACAGAGGCAGAAACAACATGTTTGTTGTGAGGAGAATAGGCAACACAACTGACATAATTTGTGTGCCCCTGGAATGGCCCAGCCACTATCTGGCCATTTACTGCATTCCAAACCCTGATAGAATTGTCTGTAGAGCCAGACACAATGTGTCTCCCATCAGATGAATAGGCAACTGACATGACCCAAGCTGTATGTCCCTGGAATGGATCTGCTTCAGGCTGGCCAGTGGTTGGATTCCAAACTATGATGCTGTTATCCCAAGAACCAGAAACTATCTGTTTGCCATCAGGTGAATAGGCAACAGACCTGACATTGGCTGTATGCCCTTGGAATGGACCAGCAACACATTGGCCAGTGATTGCATCCCAAACCATGATGGTCTTGTCCTTGGAACCAGAGACAATATGCTTGGCATCAGGTGAATAGGCAACTGAGCAGACAATATCTCTATGGCCATTGAATAGATCTCTTGCACCCTGGCTGACAGTTGTACTCCAAATCCTGATTGTTTTGTCTGAAGAGCTGGATACAATATGCCTGCCATCAGGAGAGTAGGCAATTGACTTGACATAATCTGTGTGGCTCTTGAATGGACCTGCCTCTGTCTGACCTGTGGCTGCATCCCAAATCCTGATGGTATCATCCTGAGAAGCAGAGACAATATGCTTGCCATCAGGTGAATAGACAACAGCATTGATTCCATCTGTGTGTCCTTGGAGTGGACCTGTTTTCAAGTGACCAGTGGTTGCATCCCAGATCCTGATAGTAGCATCCCAAGAGCCAGAGACAATTTGCCTCCCATCAGGTGAATAGATAACAGAGGTAACAATATCAGTGTGGCTTGTGAGTGGTCCCACAACTGTTTGACCTGTGACTGCATTCCAAATCCTGATTGTCTTGTCCTTGGAACCAGAGACAATGTGCCTTCCATCAGGTGAGTAGGCAACAGAGATGACCCCACTTGTGTGTCCCTCAAATGGACCTGCCACATCATGCCCAGTAGTTGCATTGCATATCATAATGGTCTTGTCCTCAGAGCCAGAGGCAATGAATCTACCATCAGGAGAATAGGTGATAGAGTGAACAGAATCTGAGTGGCTTTTGAATGAACCTGCTACAGATTGGCCAGTGATTGCATCCCAGATCCTGATGGTGTTGTCTGAAGAGCCAGAAGCAATGTACTTGCTATCAGGAGAATAGACAACTGACTGGATAGGACCTATATGTCCCTGGAATGGACCTGTCACACACTGGCCAGTAGTTGCATCCCAGACTCTGATGGTGTTGTCTGAAGAACCAGAAACAATGTGCCTACCATCAGGTGAATAGGCAACAGAGTTAACATCTGTTGTATGTCCTTCCAAAGCATGAATCCCAGCTGGCCAAGTACTTGGATGACTAGAGGCAACTGAAATATGCTTTTGAAGATGGTTAACCCAGAGTGTGCAGAGTGGAGAGCTGGAAGGAGTCTGGGGCATGGCTGATAGATAGAGGTGGGGAGTAGATTCTCTGAGGACAGGTGCAAATACTTGGATGAATTTGAATGCTTCAGATGACAGAGTGGAAGTCTCATGATCCTGATGCAATATTTGATTAGCATCAATTATGTCTCACCATGCTTTATCTCACCTTGGTCCAAGTCTGTAGGATAGTACAGGTATCCAGGGCAGATAGGATGGGTGACAATTGGGAAGAGAGGGAAAGTACACTGATAGCCTCAAGCCAGTAGGGAAAGAATTTCTTGAAGAACAGAGTAACTTCATTCAACATTTTCGGAGTACATTCAGCATGTTGTAGGTGGTTCATCCAGTATCGACATGAGTAAGACAGGTGGGGAGGGATGACCTTGTTTACTCGATGGGTCAGGTCAGGGACAGCAGCATTACGGAGTTGAGAGTCCTTGAGGTCGCACATATTGAATCTGAGCATCTCTCGCATGCATGCAAGTAATGCTCGGCCAAGGGAGAGGGAATGGTGGGGCAGAATGGGAACATGGAACACCGAGCTGCGGGCCTCGTCCAGTAAAAAGTCACGGAAAGAAGTATGAAGCGGACGAATGGGCTTCTCTTCATCAAGTACTCCATCTAACAACGATCCAAGGGGTTTGATGATTTCCCTGGCTTTCAGGCTACCGCCAAATAAAGCAGCTAGAGAAGCTAGTGACAGTGGCTCGTGGAGCGCAAGGATGATAGCCATCACATCATGAAACCGGCGCCGAGTGCTGTTCAGCGTAAACTGACGTTCTAGAATGGTCCGGTAAAGCTTGTCAAGCGGGTGCACAGATTCATCCTCGTCACTCTCCAGGAGTGTTCTGAGCCGCTCGCATGGGTTGAGTCCAGCAGTGACATCTCCTTCGATAAAGTTACACGCAGTCGATGCCCACTGGAATAGGTGCTGCGAATGATGGACCAGCAGTCGACACCACTCTTTGTCAGGCCAACAAGATTCGAGTTCGGGGTACTGATAGAGGGAATGATGAATGAAGCTTTCGATATCTCCGTTGACAACCTCATCGGGAATGTCGCCCATTTGTTTATGAACCAAGTGTGAAGCAGATGAAACCACAGCGAGAATGTCGCTTTCTGGGCGAGCAGTGATCAGGAAGCGAAGATTCGTCGGAAGGGTATTTTCAGTGAAGTGCGTAGAAATCACTCGAAGAAGTTGTCGGCGCCTGGCCAGATCACCACTTTCATCAAGGGCATCGATGACGATGACTAACGGCCCGATGGGATGAAGGTGTTTGGTGGGTTCGATGATAAGCCGATCAACTTGTTCTATGGGGGATGTCGACGTGCGAAGAGCTCGATTGTCCTTCACGATTCCCCACAAAGCGGACTTGTACTGAGGATCGTGGTCAGAGAGGTCGCGCGCGATGGTGCTGAACAGATTTTCAGGATTCCGCCGTGCAAGGTCAGTACTGGAGAAACAGTACGACGATCCTAGCCTCTGTTGTCCATCGTATAGTCGAGCGATAGAGTGCGCAACCGCAGACTTCCCCGATCCCGCAACACCAGTGAGAAGACATACGCGCGGCGCATCTTCGGCAGGGTCGTTGAGAACTTCACAAATCTCGAGGATGAGGGACTCGCGGGTTCCTGGCAAACAGCTCTTCTCCCGCGCATACCTAGCACCAAACGCATATGGCATATCATTCAGATCAATCGTCTCCACTGTGTAACATATCGTGAATAGCTAGCGTAACCTCAAGGAGTAGAACGTACCAGTGTGTTCCACCGTATTCAGCATACGAACAACGGTGACCCCAGTCTGCAGCGCAACTCGCTCCATGAAGGCGGTTTTGAGGATTCGCAATGTGTTCTCGTAACCGGTTATCCTTGCATCTATAGCAGAGATCGTGTACTTCGCCATCCGAATCCCTAAATATAAGATTAATATGGTGATGATCACGAAACCAATGAGGACCGACAGAAATTCTTTTGTTTGGCATACTCGGTAATGAAGTAGCCGCACTCTGTCACTTGCTGGATCAGAAGTGTGACAGTCTTCATGTGTGCCTTGATGCCCTTCAGCGGCTCGGCGTCATGAACGAACGAGAAAACGTCGCTCATCGTGCCTGCTAAGCGAATGATATGCTCATCACGATTTTTCTGGTTTACGAGCAGCTGCATAGATGATCGCAAGCGACCAGTGTGGATGGTGAACAATAGACATACCTGATTCGCAGCTGAAATAACAGACCAAGCAAGAGAGGTGTACGGGTGGATCTATGTCGCCTTCAGAAGGTGGGATGTAGAGTAAATGGACAATAAATACCGCTGCGATGTCAGCAACAATCGTGTTGAACAGCGCCATCCTCTCCAGTAGAACTCCCCACGTAGTCTCGAACGTCTGCACCTCGGTGGTGATGCTTGAGTTGGTGTCGGTCACCAAACCCACGACCCTGGGAGTGGAGCTGACTGAGTCGATTGCTTCCGTCGCCCTGATGACAGCGTCGACAGCTTGGAGCTCTTTCGCGTCAACGCCCTCGCGTGGCTCAACAGCGAACGAAAACTTGATCGTAATCTCCGAATCGGACTCATCGGGTATATTTTTTCCGAGGGTCCCTTCGAATACTTTGGCCGTACAGATCGCGTCAACAAAACATATCACGTAGACCATTTTCGTACCTCCGTCCTTCAATCTTCTCAATACCCCGCCGATCGTATTAGTGAGACTTCCGATCAGCTTGTCCTTGCTAATGCTGTGCGCCTGGTAAACTTTGACGACGAGGACGGAACGGTCGTCTCCGTCACTGAAAATACTCAGGTCGATGGCATCAGGTGAATGGCATGTACCCACAAGAACCATTTATCGTCCCAACACATGGGATTCCCTGTATCTTTTGCTGCCTTCGTCACCCTTGGGGTAATGGAATCGCCAACATGCAATTCCACATAATAATGCCTTGCCAACACGCGCCTCCGCTTTGCTTGAGTGTGAAGCTTGATATCTGGAAGAGAATTAACGAGCATGTAACAGAAAGTCAAGCGTCTTCCCACCATTGATAGTGATTATTTTTGCTCTAGACCATGTTCAGCGCATTCCCAACAAGCCAATAAGCACATACAAGATTGGATCCACACTTGGAGTTGTATGAACCGTATTCATGGTGTTGAGGTGAAAATGGGGACACGATATTTGGTGAGTGATGGATGGTGGGTACAACTCAAGGTTGGGAACAACAACCGACAATGGTTACAATCATATGCGCGCCAACCGCCACATAGCGACAGCCTATAGCAGCTTCTCTCCGCACTCGAACACTCCTGTGCCTTGATCCTTGATTGATGGGAGAGAGACCATCAATTCTCTTTTCGTGTCTCGTCTACTATTTCCCGCATCGCTGAAGTTCATCGTATTCGTCTCTCCCGGATGAAAATCCCAGTAGCGGCGCTGATTCGCCATGTCCCCGACTCTCCCGTCGACTTGGATATTGGGCCAGTCAACGAGAAAAACATTATGAAAACCATGGCAAGAGGTTCAAAGTGAATGTGAACTTTTGGCAGCTACAAATGATGGACAAGCATCAAAGCAAGCGTTCATGGAGCGACGCAAACGAGATGAACAGCAGCAGAAGTACGCTGGAGATTCAGGACTAATGAAGGCTTGCTGAGAAGCCAGCAGAACATTGGCAGGCTGATAGTAAGAATTTTGTTCAATTGAATTGCCATCGTCGAGTTCAATGACATCGACCTCCATGTCATCACCAGCTTTGGTTTTCTGGTTGGAGGAGTCCGGGGAAGACCTGGGCGGGTCGGTCACTTTGCGTTTCCCTTCGGCGTCCGCAATTGCTTCAGCCATTATGAGCCGCCTTCACATAAGTGTCCATGATGTGTTGGGACATTGCCAAGCGAGACCTTGTTTGACCTGTACATTGTACGTTCAATAGGCACCAAGGATGAGACTGTTTTCCCGCTCGAACGCAACGCAACGAACAGAATGAACGCAAACGAAATGGGCAAGGACGTCGATGATGACGACGGGCCCGACCCCTGCGCAGCCACAGCACGATATGGGCGCCCCCGTGTGCGGTGGGGCGCGGTGGCGATGGGACCAAGACGGACGACGCGACAATCCACCTCGTTAGCCCCTACCCCCACCACTGCCACGAACGCTGGGACAACGACGACGGCCACCACCACCACCATGGACACCATTGCCGACACGACCACGGGACCTCAGCGAGGTGTCTCCGTGACGACGATGACGCTCGAGACGAGAGCGATCGACTGTCACGAACAGGCCGTCGTGCGGGAGACGGTCGAGGTGCCGTACGACGCGAACGACCTGTGAGTGGAGTCGCGTGCCTGTATGCGGAAAGCCGCATGTCGATGCGACGGGCTCGTCTGCGCATGCTCGCTGGGCCAGAACCCGCAATTTCTGTGCCTGCGGGGCGAACAATTTTCGGCGATGATCCATGCTTGCATCTCTTTCGTTCGCGATCCCGTATCTGGGCCTCGAGGAGAATGGGAATGATGTGGGACGCGCCAGCTTCGGGTCAAGGGCCATGCACAGCGTGCGGGAAGCAAGGGGGTCGTTTTTGTTCTGTAATAGATGGAAGCAGTGCCATTGTTTGATGCAGTCGCTGCAGGTGACTTCAAGGTTTACAAGAGAAATCGCGTCCGGAAGCGCGGACAGACCACAGTAAGTTCGTGAGTCAAGCTAACAGACATTTTATGTTATATCGGACATTTACGGAATCAAACAGTGTCAACATTTGAACAGTGGTAGGGCACGAAATCGAACACAACATATATCCAGAAACAAAAGAACCTCGTGGTAATCTGTATCGTACAAAGAGAAACCCACATCAAATGAAATTTACAAGGGCAGATCAGATCTTCCCTGATATCGACCTCAGATATCATACAAAATGAAGCTGGAAGTATAACTGGGAGAGATGACATCAGTAGGTAAACCTCGGCCAGCAAGAGAATAAATTTTACCTACGCCGACTAAGAACTCAAATTCCGATATGCACAAATACGATTCGCTTCTCCAAAGAGACTTCGCTGGCAGTCTCCACCGCTGCAGTGTTCAGCGCCGCAGCCGCATGCTCGAAATCAACGACCGGACGATTGAACATCTCCTTGTAAAACCGAGTGACCACCTGGTGCGCAATCGAATCATCCACCC
>JBBPSB010000529.1:0-16207 GCA_038093375.1 Xerocomus brunneocitrinus
AGTCATAAGATGACAAGAAGAGAATGACTCATCGGGGGCCGATGAAGTCATGACTAAGATGAAACGACATATCGAAGCCGATGATGTCGCACAGAAAGTAAGCAGAGATGACAAAGACAATAATGAGAAATCAGATGGAGGAAACGACTACCTAGGCAAGTGAAGGCCGTAGGGCCAGAGACGTGGGATAGGATGGTAGTCGTAAATGAAAGGAACGGTGAGTCCGAAGAAAAAGAGTATGAAGGGAAACGAATCGTAACAGCTTCTTCCGTGTACAATAGGGATTTCGGTGTACCTTTACGTACATTTCTTGATTACAATACCTGGAATTCACCCAGAGAAATCGACATTCCCTATCATCCATGTAATGATAAAGAAATCAAGTATGCGAGAGGTCAGGGGAAACCCGACCTAAATTAAATAATCTGCATTACTTCCCTATGATATTCTTTACAGTACTCGAGAAGCATGCACATGACACTCTTACATACCCTTACATATCCTCCTACCAAAAGCCAAAGACGAAGGATGAACAAAGAGAATATTGGAAACAAAAGGGACTCCAAGGACTCTGGACTCCACATGGACAAGTTGGCAGACCAACAGGTTTGGTTCCATTTAATCTTCTAGATCAGAATTATAATGATCTCTTTACTGACTATGGTTTGACAGACATTATCAATTTCATCTAAGCGCAACGGATTGTCATCAATCCACGAACGGCAAGTGACGATATTAATTGTATCACTTCCCTGTTCGATCAGATCGCGGCTGCCGGCCTTAACCTTCCGGACTCGTTCCGAGCTATGTTCATTCTTGAACGCCTCCCATCCAAATTCTATACCTTCTGCTCGATGGTGGCTCTCACCACCGATCAGACTGCTTTCACGGTGGACACAATTACCACCAAGATCTTGGCAGAGGTATCCATGTTGGGATCTCGACGATCTCTTAAATCCTGCGTTTCTAACGTGGAGACGGATGAGGTAGGTAACCATTCTGCTCACTGAACCTCTGTGATCCGAAAGGGTCTGCCTAACTTTAACAAGTGGCGTCCTCAGGGAGGCTTCCAGCAAGGAAGCTCTAACCAACCTTCCGGGAGATTCGGGCAAAACTGCCTGAACTTTCAGAAGAGGCCACAAGGCTTCCAAAAGAAGAAGGAGCAGAACCAGTTCGGCTTCCAAATGAGGAATGCCAATAAGGGCAAAGGCAAGGGCAAGGCACCGCAGCAAAGCGGTGCTAATCAAATCGAAGGAGAACAAGGTTTCATTCATGAAGTCTTAATTAATGATGACACTGATGAAACTTTACATGAAGCATCGGAGATGCACTACTTCAATCACAACACCCCATTGGGAGCTTCCGAAAGCTTGCCGATGGAGACTAATGATGCCGACATGGAGGGTGTCAGTTTCGATACCTGGGAGACAGGTACCAAAGATGCGCAGACAGGTATGGATGAGATCCATCCCCATTCTTCCTTTCGCCGACACTCCTCTTTCACTCTCTGAAAAAGGAGGAGCAGGACCTTCTCAGAGAAGAGACCCGATCGTAACAGATCAAGAAATATCGGTCATCCCAATGGATGTTACCGAGACGAAGCCGAAAGGAGGAAAGAAGAAAAAGAATAAAAAGGTTGTCGTTTCACTTGGTGGTCTGATTTCTCAGACACGTCATTTTTCTAATCATGAAGTCGTTTGTCCCACTCCTTCCATTCCCTATACCCAAACTGAAGCTTTTAATGCTTCTTTCCAGCCTTCGCTGAGATATGGTGCGGTTCCAGAAGAACCCATCACTTACCCTTCACATGAAGGAGTTGTACCCATTAGAGATAGAGGAAATGTATATAAGGAGATGGATGACGATAGGGACACCTTCTTCGATGAAGAGAGCAATGAATACCTTTGCTACTACTTGGGTGATTCTAAGCCAAATGAGTTCGCAAAATCTCATTGGATGATTGATAGCGGCTGCACTGATCATTTATCCCCTTTCCTGGATGACTTTGTTCATCTAGGACAAGGAAAGCGAACTGCTTCAGTTGCAAATGGGGGAACAGTCGCAATATATGGTCCAGGTACCATCTTGCTTAGGCAAATTAATGCCGATGTTCCTCCTAATACAGTAACTCTCGAAGATGTTTGGTATGCACCAACCTCTATTAACAGATTGCTTTCCGTCACAGCATTAACACACCACGGCTATTGCTGTGAGATTTCATCTGCAGGATCTAGTATCTGGGACAAGAGAGGACGTGAGGTGATCCGGGCGACCGCCCTATCCCCCACTAACAACCTTCATTGGTTTCAGTCGATTCTGATTACTCCAATGATTGGTTTACTCGCCTCTCTTGTGGATAATGATTCCTATCAAGTATGGCACCAACACTTCGGTCATACTTCTCGTAACGCTTTGCGCCACACCCATACCCATCTTTCCGGTGTTCCTAGTGTCACCATTCCTTCCAGTGCTCAGCCCTGCAAAGGCTGTGCTATCGGAAAGATGCCGGAACACTCTTTTCCAGGTTCTGACAAACAGGCTTCTTGCCCGCTTGCTCTGGTTCACACGGACCTAGTTGGTCCTATGCCTATTGAGCCACGCTCACATGCTCGATATATCTTGACTTTCATTGACAATTGTACCGGATATGCTCTTGTTTCATTCTTGTGGGTCAAGTCTGATACTTTAAAGCATTTCCGCAATATGGTTTCTTGGGCCGAGACCTTTACTGGTCAGTCCCTAGCCTCTGTCCGTTCGGACCATGGGGGGGAATTCATGAGTCATGAGTTTTCCGCGTTCCTCACTTCTCGAGGCGTGACTCATCAGACTTCTGTACCTCACATGCTACAACAAAATGGTAGAGCTGAGAGGTTTAATAGAACCATATTAGAAAAGGCAGAAGCAATGCGCCAACATGCTTGCTTTCCTAAAGCATTCTGGCAGGATGCTATAGAGACCGCTGTTCATATTTATAACAGACAACCAATGTGTCGTCATGACTGGAACACCCCTATTGAGATATTCAAAGGAGATGGCAAGAAACCAGATGCTTCATACTTTCGGGTATTTGGAACTAGAGCTTATGTTTTCATTCCTCCAGAACAACAGCCAGACAAACTGTCTCCCAAATCTGAAGAGATGATGTTCATAGGGTATGAACCTAATACAAAAGGATGGTGATTCTGGTTCAAAGTTAAGCATCGAGTTGTGATCGCTACTAATGCTACATTTCATGAGAGTTGTTTTCCACATTGTTCCAGAAGCCAAGAAGATGGACCTGCCCCTATTCCAATTCCAGATGATCAAACTGATCACCAATCAGTGGACATTAGACCTCAGTCGAAATCTCCCACTGAACATATACAAGTACATATCCCAATACCTCGAGGAGATACGCCTGAACCAGGCGATGACCCGGGTTACCATCCGTGGTCACCTCCCTCATCTCCTTCCCTGCCATCACAACCTCTTTCACCGTCGAGCAAATCTCAGACATCTCCTGAGCACCATGAACCTTCACCTACCAATCCAGGTGTGAAGAGATTTCGTCCAGATACTGGACATCAAGCTCAAAAGGACGATCTCCATCAAACAAAACGATATCTTGTGGATGAATTCCCATCATCGTCTTCTGACGATCAAGAATGGATTAACAGAAGTGTAGGATACCTTCCGCTTGGTGCGCAGTACAACGATAGGGATAGATATAGAGTGATGAGACTCACTCTTCTAGCAGTCTCTTGGTACGGAGTCAAATAGTGATTGGTAGATTCAGAGGATGAGTAATAGAGATAAGATATCGGGTGTCTGAATCAACTGAATAGTCTAAATTACATCTTTCATTACATGCTGTATTTATACAATAAGATAAAGAGGAGATTGAATCATCATGTGATCAATCAACAATGATTGTTGATGAACACACAGCCATGCACAGTTGTGCACAGTTGTGCACAGTCAATCCACAGTAGATGCACAGTTGATGATGTCATGCACAGTATAGATCAGTCCAGATCGTATCTGGACTGTGCCCTAGTCATTATTAGTAATGCTGACATAATGGTGTCAGTAAGGCGTGTCAGTAAGGCATGTCAGTAAGGTTACTGATTACGTCTACTGATCACTAGTGTGACTGACTAGTGATTTAACGTGACTGACTTGTAACTACTAGCTTAACTCCACTAGGAGTTTTCCTAGTGTTTCGTCACGAAGGGAATACTGGAATGGACTCTGAGGACTCCGGACTCCCCATGGACAAGTTGGCAGACAAACGGGTTTGGTTCCATTCAATCTTCTAGATCAAAATTATTATGATCTCTTTACTGATTATGGTTTAACAGACGTTATCAATTTCATCTAATTGGCTCAACCAGTTGCTATTGGTGTCCCGACCGATTTCAAAGTTGACAACTCTATTCTCGTGCATATCCCTATTCTCAAGGGACCATCTAACTACTCCATATGGGCCATTAGGCTCCAGTCTGTTCTTCAGTCCCTCTCCGTATGGGACTTCATCGAAGGTACTCGTACCTATGCTCTAATGACACCCACCGATCAGGACAAGTGGATCGTCATTGACAAGCGGGTTTGCGGCATTCTTGCCAATACCCTCAATGACTCGTTGCTTCATAACATCATGTATACGTACGTTGACGCGACCAATCCCTCACTCTCTAAAGCGATATGGGATAAGATGGTTTCATTGTTCGGATCTCGTGGCCTAGCCAGCCAGTTCCACATGTTCCATCAGGTGCAACGGATTGTCATCAATCCACGAACGGCAAGTGACGATATTAATCAAATCACTTCCTTGTTCGACCAGATTGCGGCTGCCGGCCTTAACCTTCCGGACTCGTTCCGAGCCATGTTCATTCTTGAACACCTCCCATCCGAGTTCTATACCTTCTGCTCGATGGTGGCTCTTACCACCGATCAGGCTGCTTTCACGGTGGACACAATTACCACCAAGATCTTAGCAGAGGTATCTATGTTGGAATCTCGACGATCCCTCAAATCCCGCGTTTCTAACGTGGAGACGGATGAGGTAGGTAATCATTCTGCTCATCGAACCTCTGTGATCCGAAAGGGTCCACCTAACTTTAACAAGTGGCGCCCTCAGGGAGGCTTCCAGCAAGGAAGCTCTAACCAACCTTCGGGGAGATTCGGGCAGAACCGCCCGAACTTTCAAAAGAGGCCGCAAGGCTTCAAAAGAAGAAGGAGCAGAATTGGTCCGGATTCCAAATGAGGAATGCCAATAAAGGCAAGGGCAAGGGCAAGGCACCGCAGCAAAGCGGTGTTAATCAAATCAAAGGAGAACAAGGTTTCATTCATGAAGTCTTAATTAATGACAGCACTGATGAAACTTTACATGAAGCATCAGAGATGCACTATTTCGATCACAACACCCCATTGGGAGCTTCCGAAAGCTTGCCGATGGAGACCAACGACGCCAATATGGAGGGCGTTAGTTTCGATACCTGGGAGACAGGTACTGAAGACGTGCAGACAGGTATGGATGAAATCCATCCTCATTCTTCCTTTCACCGACGCTCCTCTTTCACTCTCTGAAAAAGGAGGAGCAGGACCTTCTCAGAGAAGAGATTCAATTGTAACAGATCGAGAAATACCGGTCATCCCAATGGATGTCACCGAGACGAAGCCGAAAGGAGGAAAGAAGAAAAATACTAAAAAGGTTGTCGTTTCACTTGGCGGTCTGATTTCACAGACACGTCATTTTTCTAATCACGAAGTCGTTTTTCCCACTCCTTCCATTCCCTATACCCAAACCGAAGCCTTTAATGCTTCTTTCTAGCCTTCGCTGAGATATGGTGCGGTTCCAGAAGAACCCTTCACTTACCCTTCACATGAAGGAGTTGTACCTAATAGGGATAGAGGAAATGTATATAAGGAGATGGACGACGATAGGGACACCACCATTCCTTCCGATACTCCACCCTGTAAAGGCTGTGCTATCGGAAAGATGCCGGAACGCTCTTTTCTGGGTTCCAACAAACGGGCTTCTCGTCCGCTTGCTCTGATTCACACAGACCTAGTTGGTCCTATGCCAATTGAGCCACGCTCGCGTGCTCGATACATTCTGACTTTCATTGATGATTGCACTGGCTATGCTCTTGTTTCATTCTTGCGGGTCAAGTCTGATACTTGAAAGCATTTCCATAATATGATTTCATGGGCCGAGACCTTTACTGGTCAGTCCCTGGCCTCCGTCTGTTCGGACCGTGGGGGGGAATTCATGAGTCATGAGTTTACCGCGTTCCTCACTTCTCGAGGCGTGACTCATCAGACTTCCATACCTCACATGCCACAACAAAATGGTAGAGCTGAGAGGTTTAATAGGACCATATTAGAAAAGACGGAAGCAATGCGCCAACATGCCTGCCTTCCTAAAGCATTCTGGCAGGATGCTGTAGAGACCACTGTTCATATATATAATAGACAACCAATGCGTTGTCATGATTGGAAAACCCCTATTGAAATATTTAAGGGAGATGGCAAAAAACCAGACACTTCATACTTTTGGGTATTCAGAACTAGAGCTTATGTTTTCATTCCTCTAGAACAACGGCCAGACAAACTGTCTCCCAAATCTGAAGAGATGATGTTCATAGGATATGAACCTAATACAAAAGGATGGCGATTCTGGTCCAAAGTTAAGCATCGAGTTGTGATTGCTACTAATGCTACATTTGATGAGAGTTGTTTTCCACATTGTTCCAGAAGCCAAGAAGATGGACCTGCCCCTATTCCAATTCCAGATGATCAAACTGATCACCAATCAGTGGACATTAGACCTCGGTCGAAATCTCCAACTGAACATATGCAAGTACGTATTCCAATACCTCGAGGAGATACACCTGAACCAGGCAATGATCCGGGTTATTATCCGTGGTCACCTCCCTCATCTCCGTCCGTGCCATCATGACCTCTTTCACCGTCGGATAAATCTCACAAAACTCCTGAGCATCATAAACCTTCACCAACCAATCCAGGTGTGAAGAGACATCGTCCAGATATTGGACATCAAGCTCAAAAGGATGATCTCCATCAAACAAAACGATATCTCGTGGATGAATCCCCATCATCATCTTCCGATGAGCAAGAATGGATGGTACCAGAAAAGGATAAACGAAACTGGTTACCACCTAGACAACAGTCTAGAGAACCATTAGTGGAATTCAGATCACAACTTCATCATTTCCACCCTATGCGAGATGAGAGAACCAACTACCGAGAACCAGTAGTGCAACGCAGATCTAATCGCGCTCCTGCACCTAGGTTCATGCCCGATAATGCTTATGGTAATAGACGACCAGCAGTTATTGAGAGAGATATCAGACAAGGGATCAATCCAATTCAGGAGGAGGACTCTAATCAGATCGAAGTCGATCAAGAGATCCCAACTAATGAAAGAGATGGTGATATGAACGACATGTATAGTAATGCATGGTATTGTCATCACCTATCTACTGTGATTCAAGCAGTAGATCGTGAAGTCCCTAAACAATACCGAGATATAGCAAAACTATCTCGAGAGGATCAAGCGGACTGGCATACAGCCATGAATGACGAGATGAAGTCTCTAATCGAAAGAGAGGTATGGGAACTTACCGATCTTCCTAAAGATCGAAAACTCGTCAAGGGGAGATGGGTTTTCACAATACGATCTGGAAATCGAGTAAAAGCTCATTATGTAGCGAAAGGCTTTACTCAGATCTTTGGAATAGATTATGAAGTAACCTTCTCACCAGTCACAAGGTTTGAAACCGTCCGTCTAACTCTGGCACTAGCTGCTCTCCATGACTGGGAGATTGAAGCACTAGATGTCAAAACCGCCTTCTTATTTGGCGAGCTAGACGAAGAAATCTATATGGTTCAACCTGAAGGTTTCGTAATGAAGGACCAGGAAAATAAGGTCTGTCGGTTAAAGAAAGCCATTTACGGCTTAAAGCAAGCTGCCCTTCAATGGAACAAGCTGTTGGATATATTTGGTGTGCTGGTACAGCCACTGCTTACTTAATTGTAGAGTGTACTTAGAATTTCCTCGCTACTGTAGGTTCTCTAGTGTTTACTGAGTTCCTACAGGTATGTCTAGCTACACACAACTAATACTAATGTTTACTGAGTTCCTACAGAGTATTCAATAGGTTATGAGCCCTGCCTGCGCTCAGTAGAACCAGTTCACTCACTCACACAACTCAAAATGGGTGTACCAAAACTCCGGGAGGACGGGAAAAATTATCCAGAATGGTGGGCAGCAATTGAATCTGTCATTCACGCGCGCGGACTGCAGGAATACCTCGACGGCACTGTAGTCAACCCAGTTCCCAAGCTCAATGCCCAGGCATGCACCACCATCATTTTCTCCCTTCCAGACTCGATTCTTATGTCTATGCTAAAACTCAAGAAGGCTAATGAACAATGGAACTATCTACAAAAGAAGTTCAAAAAGCCTGAGGAGCCAGAAGTCGAGCAGAATGGCAGCCAACGGAGAAAGCAGCGCCAACGAGCACGTGACCAGGAATGTCGCGCAGCCACGTCGGCACCCAGACGAGTCAAGAAGGTCAACGATGCAACCGTTGACACCCCCACATCGAACGCGACAAGCGCTGAGCGAGAAGTGCCAGCGGACGGGTCGCACACCCCACAGGAACGGCCGCTCGAAGAGCACACCACGGACTTGAAGGTCGAAACGGCGGACGAGATGGGCAGAATGGCTGAGGTAGCGAGAGGGCAAGATGCCCGCGCTGAAAGCCTGGGCGCGAGTGGCGACGAAGATGTCGGCCGCGCGTACACGCAACCCGAGAAGTCCTGCAGCGACGAAGATGAAGTCGACGAGGCACACGCTAGCGCAGACGATGTCGACCAAGTCGCAAACAACGAGAAGACCTGTGGAGAAGGGTGGAGCCAGCTGCTCCCTGATACCCACCAGAACGCGGTGGCGAGCTGTTCTCGCACGCACGCACCAGAACCAGACAAGGCCGAGGTCACGATGGACCAAGGCAACAACACCAACGACAGTGCGAGCGCACGAAGTGCGTCGCACAACAACAAAGACCCAACGCGCACATCAGAAAACCCTGCAGACATGCCGGGTGACGTCGACCATCACCCCGACAAGCCTACAGAGCTGCCCGATGCAGTAGAGCCAGGTGAGGGAGAGGGTGTGGAACGTGTCGAAACGATGACGACGACCGGCTTGGATGGGCGCACGGAGGTCCCAGTCGAGGTCGAGGAGGCCGTGGACGACCAGGGACCAACCCCAGGCAGCGCAGAGGCAAGCACATGGCCATGCGACGAGGCGCACAACACAGCGACAGACCCCACACGCGCTGAGGTCAAGACGGACGGCGAGACCGTTGTTGAAGGCGAAACGCGCATGCGCGCAGGTGCGGGAGTCGAAGAGGGCGTCGAGGGCGATCCCCCAGACGTTGGGATCGAGGGGGAGAGTGGCCAGGACACGTGTAACGAGTCGAATGAGGCGGTGAGGCGAAGCGCGCTGGTGCGCGAACGGTCGACAAAAACGGCTGACGAAGGTGATCAGCAATCACCACCACTCGACGACGATGTACCAGTAGCCTCCCCAGACCTCCCAGCACCACCAGAACCTCCAGACGAGTCCCCAAGACGAAGGGACGACGACACACACGCTGAGCGCGAGAGGGAGTGGAGCGGTCTTGCAAGTCTTGAAGACGCGCGCTCCAGCGTCGAAGCGCACGCGTCGCAAGTAGCAGAGGGCGACGACGAGTCCAGGGACGAGCCAGAGGAGCTGTCAAATCCAGCAGAACGAGTCAGCAACAGGCCAGAGCGAATGGTCAAAGTGGACTCACCAAATGGACTCCAAGTCGAACGATCTGCGACGGATGGCAAAGCGGACGCATCGGGAGCGTCGAGCGGCGATGGCGACACCAGGGACAGCCCGAGGAAGCTGTGTAACGCGTCAGAACGTGTCCAGGACCATGTAGAGCAAAAGGTCGACAAAGACGTACCATGTGGAGCTCTGGACGAGCTGGCCATGTCGGATGTCGAAGCGGACGCGTCGGGAGCGTCGAGACGTGACGAGGACAGTCGTAATGTGCCGAAGAAGCTGCTAGAAGTGTCAGAACGCGACAGGAAAGAGGCAGAGCAAGAGGAGGAGGAGCACTCACCTCAAGCGGCTCCAGACGAGCCAGGCAACCCGAGCAGCGAAACGGCCGCACCACACGACACAAGACTTGGCCTGGGATTTTATGAAGCCTGGAGCCTGACTTTTACTACCCTTTTTTGTAGACTTATTTTTGTACACTTTTACTATACTTTTTTGGTGGATTAGATCAGGTTACAATTATTAGTGTTACAATTATCAAGGTTAGAATAGGGGTGAGAATTATCAGTGTTGGGATCATGAAGTCTAGAATAGGAGTGGGGCAACATCCTAGGGCAAGCATAGTCACGTGTCATCAAATTCAAACCCAGCACAACCTTATTCCCCCTCACACTCACTACAACGGCTGCAAGAAAACATTGGTAAACAGCCTCAGCCACAGCGGTCCAGACACCGTCTGAATGTCGGAAAGTGAAAAAAGTAACATAGAATGAATTTAGGATTAGCTTTTTTTATGGATTAAATCATAGTCGGAGTAATCAGCTAAAGTAATGGTAATCGACGGAGCGTGGAGTCCTGCAGGCATGAGCAGAGAAACTACCTGTACCCATAGCTTGATACTATCAACACAATGCTGCCTGTTCTCACTGCCCTGGATACCTGTAACATAACCACTGCTGAATTCGTCATTTCACTACTCACTAATCGTGAATATGAGGACATACCAAGCAATGATCTGGCCGAACACGCAGCTGACATTCTTTGTGCATTCCTGGAGGTCCCTGTTGCTCAAGACACTGTGTTACAAGCCGGAATAACTCATATCAAGACCACATACCTCCAGGAAATGTGAGATCTCGCAAGTGAAGAAGGTGGATGGCATTTCAAAGCCTCCAGCGTGGCGATCAAAGATCTTGAGGAATTTCGCCTCAATGACATGGCGCAGGAGATGCAGGCCACAGCGCCATCATTGTGGAACCTGTTTGGACTACTACAAGGAGAGAAGGATGTGAGAAACGAGGAAGAAAACAGAGAATTAGACGGTGATGAACTCGATGACGCAGTATACTGGGATGAATTGGATCCGTTGGAGCTAGAGGGATTTGTTGCAGGTCTTACCGGAGAAACTGGTGTCTGACTTTCAGCTGCCGAAAGACGGTCAAGGCGGTGCGCGGTGATAAAATCAATGGTTCGCTGATGGACACTTCCAGTGGTGTACAATGCTGACTCCCTGTTTCAGAAAAAGATCGTTATTATCAGTATTCTGATGCAGAGCACGAATCAAAAAGCAAACACTCTACAAAGCATTCTGGGCATTTTCCTGCAGTCGGCCCATGCACCCCAGAAAGTCATAGATACCTTCGCACAAATAGGTGTTTCGATATCAACAGATTCAACGAATCTGGCCATCCGATCACTCTCCGCTGAGTCCATGGCATCATTGCGTCGACTCGGACATTCTTTGCTTGCATCCTATGCATATGATAACTCTTATGTCGACCTGAAATCAGGAGTGCCACTTGCAGAAAGAACAAATGAATCATTAAAGCACCTCACCTCCGGCTTGCTCTTTCCATTGACCCATGGTGTCACCACGGATGATCTAAAATGTTCAGATTTTCTGTGGAAAAAGTCAGCGCTGAATCCCGATGCATATAGCAATGACTTGCCACCACGACGGAGCTGGCAAGACCTTGTGATGCTTCATCCAGAACCCCCCAATTCTGGTTTATCTCATCGTGACCAGTTCAATTCTTGGGTTGTTCTGAATGACCTCTGCACGAATGGACCTGAATATTTCTATCAATTTCGAGGAACAATTCGTCCACCAGATATCGTTGATGAACTACCACTCATCAAGACACCAATACTAGCCATGCGTGCCATGGACGTCAACAATTCAACCGTCAGCGGAAATATCCGTGCGGTCATTGAGCTACTTGAACAAGGTGGCATCTATGACCCAGAAGAGATCGAAAAAATGAAGATCGACTCACCGGACATCATAGAACATGTTATTCTTGTACACGGAGACCTGGGCACTGGCGAACGGCTTCAAGCAGTCCAACTGTGGCGGTCAATTGAATTAACGCCATGGAGGTGTTTTCAACACATTATCTTTATACCAGGACTTTTCCACTTGAAAATGGCATGTGTGGACGCCATCTGGAGATACTTCATTCAGCCACTAACAGCACGTGAAGATACAACGAGCCTAATGCATGATATCACTCAACTACGTCCAAAAGAAACAGGGATATTCTGTTCAAAACCTGGGTTTCACCGCATGCACCAGCTGATTGCACATGCCAGCATTTGGACTGCTGGAGGGCTTTTGTTCACGAGAAAGATCCACGGAAGTTTGACGACCTTGAAAGCTTTGCAAAATCGAACCATCTCGCAATGACTTGAAAGCGATGGCAGACGAGATGGTACAATTATATGTTGCAAATCACAAGCTCCAATGAATGCATAGGCGCCATGGAAGGGAGCGTGACTTGCAACACGAGAACGCACTATGGCTGAACAAGTATTTTCTTTTTTACAAAGAATTGTCATACGCTATGAACCGCGGTGACATCAGCTGTGTTGAGACCTGCATAATAGGCTGGATTCCGATCTTAAAAGCAATTGGAAAGCATAAATACGCAACTCACATGACGAGCTTTCTCCTGAATGTTCATTTCATGTACCCAGAGGGGTTGAGGTGAGTTGTTTGCTTGTACAGCTGTGATACATCACTCATCTTGCTATTTGATGCGAAGGAGAGCTATCCGTTACCATATGCTCGTCAATCCGACAGGTCAGAATATGAAATGGAGAGCTGTGGATTGGTGTGTTGAGCTCAACAATCTATTCACAAAGGTAAAGGCATTCGCTCATCTTGTGCCATGGGAGATGATCCAATACCGCTGCAATAGGTCATAAATGGTGGCAAAGGGTCAAACCGCACAGTGGAACGGATCATACTTGAGTCGCCACTTGTGCAAGTATACCGCAACATCCAAACGATGATCCAACAGACCTTTGACCATACCCACTACTCAATAAACCACGCCAACCCAATAATGACAAAAACATTTCAAAAGGTACTCAAAAAGCTAACATTAGATTCCCGGCACACTATAGTTCTGAGTAGAAAAACTCGACACGAGATTGTAGACATGCATGATAAAGGGCGATATATGATGGAGCAAGCAGCACGAGGGGAAGAATAAAATACCGGCCACGAAAACGAAGATGAAGGAGGAGAGTTAGGCCTTGATGATATTATCGTTGATTTGCTGTAGACGTAGTTGCAATCTTTTTGGTAGCATCAGTTAACTGGCTCTTCGAGTTTAGCTGAAATCACTTACTAGTAAATTCTCTTATGTATCGTTGGAACTTGAAGATGGTTGGAGTTTAGGGGGCCTATAGTTGCGACAGGCGCGGTTTCGAGCTGTAGTAGATATAGATATCAGATGTGTTGAAAACGAGCAACGGTGCACTTACAATTATGGCCTTCTTCACTGCAAGCACTGCATTTATTGTGGCACTTTTCAATGGGAACCCCAAGCGGTGCTAAGGTAAAACCAGGAGTGGAATATACGGGAGCTGGCAAGTATGGAAATGAGGGAGTGAAGTATGGAAATGCACTGGGGGCCGGGTATGGAAATGCGGGAGCTGGGTATGGGATGCGTGTGGTGTTGGTATAGTGGGAGCTGAGAGGAGTGGTAACAAACGGGCTGGGTAACGGCGCAGCATGGTGTTGGATGATGGAAACCACCTCGTTGCCATACAGTTCACTGTCTGTCCACGCAGTCTCTTTCCTCAGATCCTGGGCTGACTTTATTTTATAGTGATGTGCGGCGTCAACAATGCGATCAAGGATGGCAGTAGGCATAATAAGAGAAGGACCAAGATCATTGAGATTTGCGCTCCCATAGATAGTGGTTGTTTTCTCTTCCCTCCAGTCTTCGAGGGCCTCGTATAGGTCAGTGTCGTGCTTCTCCCTTGTATACTTTGGTAGCCGTGAGCGCTGTTGCGATGAAGGGAGCTTGGAATGTTCCGGAATATTCATGGTAGAGAACAAATTGGGGTGATGGATATCGCAGCAAGTAGTTGGTGTAGGATGTAACAGCGGAGGCAACCGTTGGGTGTGCCAGAATTACAGTTGACGTGATCGAAAACTAAGCAAAAGTCAGAACTAGAGCGCTTCACATGCTAAGGGAATTTCCCACCCGCTGTATCATTATCAAAGCAAACGTCAAAGATCTTCCTCCGACACATCAAACCTGGATGGTTCTCAGCATTAATCAGGTAGTCGACTCCTGGGTCCAACTCCCTCCGCTTTCGACTTGAGAGGCCGTTGGTATTTTGTTTCCTACCCCCCAATGCCTCCAACAACGCCTCAATTCCTGGGTCTGTCATTGTTCGACAGTCCAGAGGTAAGGTCCCCACAGTCTTCTCCGTATCTGAGTCTGACGAATTATCATCCAAATCAACCACCTCGCCATTGGAGGGGTGAGAACCTGAGATGGCGCTGGGAATGGGGGAATCTGGAATGCTGATCGCTGTGCGTTTTTTCGGCTGAGACGAGATAGCCAAACGAGCATCATCAGCTGCTCGTTTGTTGGTTTTCTTTCGTTTCTCGCAACATACAGCTATGGCCGTCAATTCATCATCAAAGTATTCCTTCTCTGCTAACAAGATCGCAGTACCGCTAATTGATTTGTTCCTTGCAGCTTGGCCAAATCGCTGCCATAATGCAGTGATCTTGCAGCTTGCTCGCCACTGAATAACAAGTGAGACATTTGAGATGTCCATTCCCTGAAGAAGTCAAGTCTATGTGTTAACGGTGCCATATATGTGATTTGCTCACCATACCAAATGACGATGTTGTACAAAGCCCGAAAATCTCATCACTGATAAGGTTCGCCACTTCCTCCTCCTTGAACGGTACTGACATATCAGTGTTGTACCATTTAATTTTGGCCCGTAACCCCAGAGGCAAGCGCCTGTGCAAGTACTGTGTGGCATTGATTGACTCGGCAATATTGTCAAAAAAGATGAGGAACTTGGGAGGGGGCGGATCACTGAGCTTGTAACCATCGGGGACCAAAAATGCAAGGTCGGCGTAGCTGCTTAAAGCATATTTGATTTTCCTGACCCCGATCCTGATATTAGGTCGATCGCATGAGCGGTGAATAATGACCATCTTGTCCTTGGGTATATGAAGAAGTCGCATGGTATCGGATATCATCCCCTTGGTAAGAGTGGCTGATGTGACAAGGAGTGGAACGGAATCCGATAGAATATAGCGTAGGCATCCGAGCTCACGGTACTCAGGGCGAAACTCCTCCCAATCGGTAAGACAATGGGCTTCATCGATCACAATACTGATTATCCATGATGCGAACAAGGGATTCTTAAGTATTCTCTCAAACAGCCCACTCAGCTTCATCATCTGCTCAGGACTGATAATTATTGCTCAGAAATGGAACATGCTGATTGCCTATGACGATGTGCATGGTGAGTTACTCACTTGTAAGCTGCGAGAGGAACAGATTACCTGAAAATTCTGCAGGGTTGCTGTATCTCCATTTATTGCTATTGCTGTCAAGCCAGCTTTGGCTAACGACACCGCATGCTGTTTTCCGAGTATGGTAAGGGGTGTCACAATGATCTGAATCCCATCCGGTCAAAAGAGAAGCAGCATCCAGAACGTGAGTGTTTTCCCCATGTCTGTCCCTACAATGCAAAGCACATCTTGGTCTTTCTTTAGCAGTGCCTCGACCACCTTAAGCTGCCATAGACAAGGTCGAACATTGAGGATCTTCTCTGTGAGCTTTCGGATGTCAGATATAGAGGGTACCAGTGTTGTTGCTTGATTAGGAGATGGTACCATGTGGTCAACGCATGTACAGAGAGTTGAAGTCTATTACTCCGACTATGATTTAATCCATAAAAAAAGCTAATCCTAAATTCATTCTATATTACTTTTTTTCACTTTCCGACATTCAGACGGTGTCTGGACCGCTGTGGCTGAGGCTGTTTACCAATGTTTTCTTGCAGCCGTTGTAGTGAGTGTGAGGGGGAATAAGGTTGTGCTGGGTTTGAATTTGA
>JBBPSB010000530.1:0-16186 GCA_038093375.1 Xerocomus brunneocitrinus
TCAGTCGAGATGGCCATGTCAAATCCTGAACATCTCGTACAAATTGTGTTGAATAGTGCCAATGATGGTCAGCCCACCATTGTTTGGTATTGTATTCGCCAGGGCTTATAATCTCATGCCAGACCTTACATTATTGTGCAGCGTGGATCCCTTTCGTCACGTCACACAAGTGATTATCGCGCTAGAGAGGTAGACGTGATGTAGTTGGCAAGGAGGTTCGTAATAGAGGGTCGGGTTGCGATGCGTCCTAACAATCAGATGTTCTGCCAAGCTCTCAGGCTGTTTTCCCAAGCATCACTGCCTTTGACAATTTATGTATCATCCCTGGATCATTCATTTCCGGTTCCGATTGCGTTTCTCTTCAGAAAGCTGCACACGTATGTGCACGATCCTGGCGGGTTGATAGAGTTCGGCTGCTAGTAATGTATCGTTACACCCTTTCTTTGCAAACCCAATAAGCGATACTTGTTTCTAGTGTTTGAAGGTGTTTCTGGGGATTGAGTCATACATCCGGACTGCAATTTCCGCTGATTTGGCCCGCAAGCAAGCACACACCTCCAGTGTGCAAATTGTGTATGCCATTCCAAATGGAAGCCACAGTCGGGCGTCAGTACTTCAGTATCTGCATGCACCGGGCTACTCGCGATGTCCTTCGTTTCCACTGCTACTCGTGTGCCATCCTGAACAAAATCGTAGGAGACAGTTGACTCTGAAAGTCGTTGAAAACTAGAAGTCGGTGGGTTGCCACTCCTCATAACTTAAACGAACGATCTCCTGCGGTTGGAGGAACTTGAGATAGGGTTCATCGACGTGGAGTATGGCATCCGCCTCTTATCATTGTTCGCGCTGCCGAGCCTCTAATCCCTCGCCATTGAGGACATCGCGTTTGCGTTCCAGTTCTGTGGACTGTTCTCCGTTGCTCGACCACTGAGGCTGCGGTAGCGTGGGTTGTATGGCCGAATCCGGCAAGAGGTGCGTTTTTCCTCCGCAGTCCCTTCCTTCCTTCTCATGTCTTTGCGCTCAAGTGGGGACCTGCTGATCGGGCCGAATCTCAAATTGCATGTAGCGCTCGCTCGCCACTCGATCTAAGCGGGGACGTGAAGGGTCCAGCTCGAGTGGGACTCCGACAAAAGACGCAAAAGTTCCACTGTGTTGCCATTTTTGTGCCTACATAATATCATACACGAACACGCCTAGCCTTCGCGATACGTGAACTTTAAATTGTTCACTAGCCTCTAAGTGCCTCAAATTTTACCGCGTTCAGCACCGAGTCGGTGCTTGACTAAATGCACAAGATCGAAGGATAGATCTGATATTTCTACAGAAATTTCAAATACATAAAGGAGTACAACCCAAAGGCCAATGGCTCCCAACGAATTCAGAGCCTGCCGTCCCCTACCTTCTGATTCCACATCCTAGGACCTGTTCCCATCCCGTCTTACCATGGTGTTCTGTGTCATTTGCTCCTTTCACAGGTTTCAACACCTCCAACAGATGGATGCCGGACAACATTTCATCTCCGACCACACAAGAGAGCTAGAAAACTTGCAGGTCTTCTCACTCAACTCGGTACTCACTTTGCTTCCGCTGGTCGCACCGTTGACTGATGCATGTTCTGGTTCAATAGCTGGTGGCACTCCTTGCGTGAGCCTTTCTATATCATGTTCGCATCCTTCCTACATAACAAACCATGGCTCTTGTCTACAGTGTCCTTGCGATATCGGGATCCAAGAGGTTACAGCCAGTTGTATTGGCCCTTGTTATACACACCGTCAGTCTTCGTCTCGCTGTCCACACGTGTTTTCTCCAGGCAAGAACCTCCTCTGTCTATAGTATTCGTTCCATCGGTCTGATCCTTTTCTCAGAATCATCCCACGCTGTCGCTATGCCTGCATGCTGTGCCCCTCCTCACGATATCTTGCATGGCTGGTGTTGAACTTGTTCTTGACGCGCAGTCACCAGCTGTCGCAGTGGTTGTCCTGGTGTTGAGTGTCTTGCCACTCGCCACCATTATCCTTCATCACGGACGGCATTGTGTTGACACTGGCACGGTACTGCCTATCAGAGCGCGGGACCCAGCAGCCATCGCGTCGAGTTCCGCCGATGCGACAGTTGGGTTAGACTAATTGTAAGGTCTTATGCACTCGGGGGAGAATAAACCAAATAACAACTTAGTATTACTAGTACGAGGTCGATCCAAGTACATAGATGACAAGCTTGTCTCTCGGAGGTTTAGTGTAACTGTAGTAGTACCAGCTAGATCGATAGATCGTATGTTCTGTCATTTTCGCCCATTCATCCATGCTTTTTGTTACTCATTCAATCAACACCAATTGTACTACGGCCTAGTATCCGCATTGACTTGATATTCGAAACTTGGGAACAATGTCGTGCCGCATTCTGTGCGACGCGTTGGAAGTATGTTTGCGTTTATTGAAGGCACAAATGCTGTTGGATCAGTATGTGTGATGAGTCATCAGCGATCGATCGATCGAACCACTGTCGTGAAAATGTCATAATCCCCGGGTGTGTGGGGCTCCGAGGTCGAACATCCATAATGCATAAGGGTTGAACATGGCGCCGGCAGACGCCCGCAAGGGTCCATTGATGGTGGCGCATATTTCCGCTTGGAATGCAACTAGATCCGCGGCAAATGTGTCGATAGGGTCATTTGTTATTGAGTCATTCCCATGGCCTGCTGTTACTGGCAGTGCTACCACTGGCCCGTATTGCAAAGTCGAATCCTCCCCCAGCCCATTGGTAGCCCACTGTGTTACGCACACCTCAACAAGGCACACGGCCAATATTGGCAAGTCGGTATATTAATATACGGTTTTCGAGCCTGGAATCGCAATCGCGATCGTGTTAGCGGTCACATCGATCTTTTCAGAACCTCATCCTCACCACATCCATCTTCCAATCTTTCCCCCCGCCCCGTAGACTCACTTAGACCCCCCTATCACCATCTATGGGAAATCCGTCTAGCGAAAGCAACAAATCAACAGGTTGATCGCTAGCTATATGAACAAACCTGAGACTCGTGAATCAAGGCAAGAATTGGCTTACGAGTCATCCAATTTAGCTACCGCCCTCAATGCCTCCACTATCACTCGGGGAGCTCGTTCTGGATTCAGTGCCCCGCACCGCAACCGTTCGAACATCAAGGCGAAGTTAATAATCCTCAGTAAAGCATCCAAAGGGCATTCTCAGCCCGTGTGCTTCCGCTGGTTTAATGTCGGTGTGAACATCGGTGAACAGGGTATCTAGAAAATTGATGATCGACGATGACGAGCGTTGTCGTATGTAACTGTTAAAGAGGCTTGGGGCAGTGACTCCTGCACCCCAAGAATGGCGTGCTTTCTCTCGAGGTACGCGATGGAACTGATATGGTAGTCAGTTGACACTCTAGATGCATGCCTGATGAGATTTGGACTGGTCTCGAGAAAGTAGCCTGATGATATACTCGAGCGCCGCAATAAATTTGTGAGTGACTGAGATGACTTATGAACATGAGGAACCCAGCAGCACTAAGTTCTAATTCGCGTGTTTTTGGCTGTCTCCCGATGAGGACTAGATCTAAGTATGTAGCTCCGCAACATACTTATAAATATTGTTAGCCTTAGCGAGAAGTGAATATGCATCCCGAATGACTACGGACTCATGGCGGTAGCAGTACTGACTGGGGGAAACCCACCAGAACCATAATCCAATCGTCAGGCAGTCATCTGAAACCGGAGAACAGTAGTGACTTGTAGTGGTGATGTAGTTCAGACAGGGTGTAGCTACATGGTGGTATGGTCTGCACATTTGTAAGTATGACAGCCAAGCATGCAGAGAACATGTCACATGGAATGTGGATATATGTACCCTGAAAAAGGGAGTTTTTGGTGGGGGTGGAAGGTTTTCGTTATATTAAAAAATACCTGCCTAAGCATATTCAGGCTAACTGGAACAGAAATCCCGAACCTGTCGCACTTAATTTTGCGTCTTTTGCACTTTGTGGACCCGCATATTCAGGACCAAGTGGCGTGAACAACAACGGCGCAGATCGACGACCGTGTCAAAAAACATGAGCGCAACAAGTATGACGTCTAAAAGACATGCCGTTGCAACTCAGAGCTTAACGCCGCCGCCTCTTTTTGGTGGTCCAGGCTGTTCCGCTTCGGTTATGCACGCCTCGAGGTGGAATTAGCTGGCTAGGGTGAAAACCTGTCGATCCTGAAGGGCCAGCGTAACCAGCTGTGGAGGCTTGGGTGTAGGATCAGTTGGGAACAAGGACGACGGAGGTACGGTGGGAGACTGGTCTACTTGATGATGCATGTCCAGCGGGATACAGCATGCTTTCAGGCGGTGGAATGCCTGGCATATCGGACGACATCGAATACAAAGGCAGGTTGGCGAGGGCGAGCCGGAGACAATGCGCGAGACAATTGCTTCCAGCTGATCTAGCCTAGCCTTGAGTTGATCATAATCTGCCCTGCATCGGGATTTCGGTTCGTCATACTCTGTGCGGGTAACGTATTTGTCCCTGAAATATAGATATGGATAGGAGTGCCAGCGGTGTACTGGATTGCCAAGGTTCAATATACACAGGCTCCAGCTACGCCATTGGCATTTTGACTGATCGCCGCGCCGCGCGCAAGGTCCACACGGTTGCGCCCTGAAAAAAAACCTGCCTGAGAATATTCAGACTAACTGGAATAGAAATACCGAACCTATCACACTTAAATTTTCGCCTTTTGCACTCTGTGGACCCACATGTTCAGGATCGAATGGCGTGAACAACGGCAAAGACGCAGATCGACGACCGTGTCAAAAAAGATGGGCGCAAAAAGTATGACGTCTAAAAGACGTACCGTTACAACTAAGAGCTTGACGCCGCCGCTTCCTTTTAGCGGGTCCAAGTTGTTCCGCTTCGGCGATGCACGCTACCTCGAGGTGGAATTGGCTGACTAGGATGAAAATCTGTCGATCCTGAAGGGCCGGCGTAACCAGCAGGAGGCGCATAACCATACAACAGCGAGTCCTGAGTGGGCAAGATGGAGCTGCCGTATGGATGGGAGAGAAGGCTGATAGGTGGCGCGATGAGACGTGCCTGTGGGTCAGGCGCAGAGGAAGACATCATGGCAGGGGGTGTTTGTGCCCAGGAATGGGCAGGTGTCTATCCGGGTCCATAGAGAGAATTAGCAAGACGAGAAAGACGGCGCAGATAAAAGTGACAGAGTGTGGCACACGAATCCGCACGCCCGTCACCGATCTAAAAGGTCTCGGAGAGATTGATGGGTAGCCCCGATATATAAACGAGCCGAAGTGGGTCAACTTCGATGTTCATAAAAAGTCCAGGATGACAGGAAGACCCGTTTAGCACATGCAGGAGGTGAAAAAGCATTGAATCAATGACTGTGGGAAGGGTTGCACGATTAGCTAGGATGGCACGATAAATTTTTCATGGAAATCGGGTGGTGATTAAAGCAGAAAAATGCTACGATGACAATGGGAGGTTTGTAAACTGGATAGGCCCGATGCGTATACGGGTGTAAGGATGCTTGTTTTTGATGGTCTTTTGGTATCCCTTTCTCCGTTTCTTCTTAACGACCACTTCCATTTTCCCTTTGGTGTGTTCGATCACGGTAGCCTCCACTTTGACGTGGTTGCGCGGAATGAGTGGGTCACCGCGAAGCGTGTATTCACGTGACCCAATCTCATGTATGTCGCGAAGGTGGAGTGTGTCACCCACACGCGCGTCTTTGAGGTGAGGAACGGTGAGGACGTCGCGTGGAGTTAAAATATATTTTCTCCCAACCACAGAAGCGATGACATATTGGGACGGCTGGGAACGGATGAGGTTGAAAGCGGTAAGGACAGAGCCTGGTGAAGTTGCGACTAGACATGGCCCGTTCAGTCTACACGGAAAGGATAACTGAATGTATGGCCCACCTTTGCCCAGCGTTTGAGAAAGCCGACTTGCCATGGCCGACACTGCAAAGAGCAACGTGCATTAATCCCGTCTTGCGCCGACTGAACAATTTCAATCGGCGCTTCAAAATTATGTTTTTGGTGTTGGCCCGACAATTCCCTAGCTTTCATCCTCACCTTTGCCTCTCCCGGACAATGCAAAGAATCGCACTACGAAACTCGGCCCGCAAGGTTGCTTTGGCTGCTGCTCCCAGAGTTCGTTCTCCAAATTTTCCACCCTTGTCTACGCGTACAAACCCATTTTTGTCCCAGCAGAACTGCGCGCTTTCCTCGCGCACATATGCTACCGCCAAGCCCGGTTAGTTTTTTTCTTTCCTCGAGTGTAGTCTGCTTATACGTGCTTGTTTCTCGCCTTGTCTGCTATTTAATTTGCCGCTTTGCAGCTGCATCCGAGGTTTCTTCAATATTAGAGTCCCGCATCTCCGGCACGTCCGTCGGCGGAAACGTCGAGGAGACCGGTCGCGTTTTGAGTGCGTTGGTTTTCTTGCCTTGTCCGGCGACTCTCCTCTGACTTACTTCTTCAGGCGTCGGTGACGGTATCGGACGTGTATGGGGTCTCAGGAATGTGCAGGGTACGGTGCTCTCCGTTTCACTCAAATTTTGAATAATCGTTGTTTGCAGCCGAGGAGATGGTGGAATTCTCTTCTGGTGTTCGCGGCATGTGTTTGAACTTGGAGGCAGACAACGTCGGTGTTTCCATCTTCGGTAATGACCGTCTCATCAAGGAGGGCGACACCGTCAAACGCACTGGTCAAATTGTCGATGTTCCTGTTGGTCCCGGGCTTCTCGGTCGTGTTGTAGACGCTCTCGGCAACCCAATCGATGGCAAGGGCCCTATCCAAGCTGCCGAACGTCGCCGGGCTTCAGTCAAAGCTCCTGGCATCCTTCCTCGTCGTTCGGTCAACCAACCCATGATGACTGGTCTCAAGCCAATCGACGCCATGGTTCCTATCGGTCGCGGTCAACGTGAACTCATCATTGGTGATCGTCAGACTGGCAAAACCGCAGTCGCTATCGACACCATTCTTAACCAGAAGCGGTGGAATGATGGCAAAGACGAGGACAAGAAACTCTACTGTGTCTACGTTGCTGTTGGTCAGAAGCGTTCGACTGTCGCCCAACTCGTCAAGACCCTTGAAGAGAATGACGCCATGAAGTACTCTATTATTGTTGCTGCCACCGCATCCGAAGCTGCTCCCCTGCAGTATCTCGCTCCCTTCTCTGGCTGTGCCATGGGTGAATGGTTCCGTGATAACGGCAAACACGGTGAGTAATCAAGTTTGAGTAGTGTAAAAGTTGCTGACATGATCGCATAGCTCTCATTATCTATGACGACTTGTCCAAGCAGGCAGTTGCATACCGTCAGATGTCCTTGCTTCTTCGTCGTCCCCCTGGTCGTGAGGCTTACCCCGGTGATGTCTTCTACCTCCACTCCCGTCTCCTCGAGCGTGCTGCAAAGATGAGCGAAAAGTTTGGTGGCGGATCTCTGACTGCCCTCCCTATTATTGAGACTCAGGGTGGTGATGTCTCTGCGTACATTCCTACAAATGTTGGTCTCTTTAGTTATTCTCTTTGAACTGACTGACATCTTCGCCTGCAGGTCATTTCTATCACCGATGGTCAAATCTTCTTGGAGGCAGAACTTTTCTTCCGTGGTGTCCGTCCCGCCATTAACGTCGGTCTTTCCGTGTCTCGTGTGGGCTCGGCTGCTCAGACGTAAGTGACTGTCATTTACGTTTCCACATTTGTCTTACTGGCGCATCTCTGGACAGCAAGATTATGAAGAAGTTTGCCGGCTCGCTCAAACTCTACCTTGCCCAATACCGTGAAGTCGCCGCCTTTGCTCAGTTCGGTTCTGACCTCGACGCTTCTACCCGCTTCTTGCTTAGCCGTGGTTCCCGGTTGACTGAGCTTCTCAGTACGTATTCTACTCTGCCACGGACGCGATTGTATTCATGTGTGTTTTAAAGAGCAAGGCCAATACCAGCCTCTTCCAATGGAGGTTCAAGTACCCATCATTTACGCTGGTGTCAACGGTCTGGTATGTCGTTTTGTCTCGTGCAAGCGTTTAGTTTCTCATTATTTTCTAGCTTGATTCCATTCCCGTCGACAAGATTACCCAGTGGGAAGCTGAATTCAGATCACATTTGACGAGCGCTCAATCGAGTCTCCTTGAGGAGATCTCAAAAGGCAATGTTACACCTGAACTGGAGGCTAAAATTAAGAAGGTCGTTGAAGACCACGTTTCTTCCTTTACCTCATAGACAGATTTCCCAATGGTACACGCTCTGGTGTGGGGCACGTTGACATAAAAGTACTTGCTTACCCTGTAGTCCTCATGTCCTTGTTATACCTTGGCGAATGCTATCATTATTCCGCAGCGCGACATCAGTGCATAGTAGCGAGAACTGAAGTTGGGAACAACCGAATTGCGTTGGTGACGTTTCCTAGCTTCAAGTGACGACTTAAAGGCATGCTTCTTATATCAAGCTTAAGGGGATAACGATATTGTACGGAGGGACATGGTAAAGTTCATTCTGTAATGTCCGACGTTTCGTCCAACTGTTCATCATCTTCGTCCTCGTAGAGATTCTCTTCCTCGTCCATGGACTCTTTCAACTATGCAAGCCAGTCAGCCAGTGCACGCCAACGACGACGACAAACGCACCATCTCGAGCAGCTCGTGACATTCGTTCAGGTGCGCCATGACGATGCCCTGGCCTTCTGGGACATTACCATCATGACCGACGAACTTGCCGTCCTTGCGCAAGGAGTCGATTTGGTGCAGCGCGAGTTGATACTGTGGCATCGTGAGGGACGTCTCTCATGCCACGCACCGGGGACGTACCGGGTAGAGGTCACGGGGACTAAACGGTCCACCGTGCTTGTAAACTTCATTGAGGCATTTCTTGACGGTTGAGAGCTTGTTGGCCTAGGGGAGAAATGAGTTACGAGTGGGACGCGAGACAGGGTGAGAGAGTCGTACGATGGGCATCAGTTCCTCCGATACGGGCTCGGAGGAGGAGAGCAGCCGATAGATGAGACCGTAACAGCGCCTCAAAAGATAGAGCAAGACCTAGACGCCGAATCGCATCACCGGACAGAGGGGGGAAACGGACGACTCACGTATTGCCCTGGTGGGCGGTTTCCGTCCGCGTCCACAAACTTGCCGTCGATTCGCAACTTGTCGATCTCTTGGAGACTGAGGGAGTACGTGTATAGATCTGTTTCTCGGAGGCTCCATCTGTGGGTGAGAACGAGTTTCTCGAGTTCAGCGCGGAGCTGGCTGAGGCGGTCGTATATTGGTATGAGCGAAGTAGCCACGTTCTTGGACTCGTTCTGAGCCTTGATCTGCTGCAAAATGTCGAAGCAATCTTCGAGGAGCGAGGAGCACACTGCCTGCGAGGCAGGCACGATGGCGCCTGGACCGAGGAATTTACCATCCACTCGCTTGCTATATAAACAATTCAAACAATGTCTTGGCAGACAAAATGAAGGCACTCAACGAGTCAATCTTGCGGAGTTCTTCAGCCAGAGGCTTGAGCTCGGCCTTGTGTGACCCTTCCTTGGCAGCCAGGGCTACTAATTGTCGTCTGACAGTGATGAGGCGATCGTGGATGGGAATAAGCTCGACGGAGATTTCAGACAAGGAGTCTTCTAGGGATTGGACGATAGCATCTATGGAAAGTACAAGGCAAAGTACCGCCGTGGCCTAAACGGTGTGATGCAAAAATAGCAAATGAGGAAACGCACCACATTCGTTGAGTTGCCGCTCTAGCAATTTTGTCATTGCCACTGGATGCTTGCCGCTGTCGGCGTCGTGTTGGACGATGGAGCGTAATTCGCCTAATCGGCGGTGGAATGGGCCGAGATCGGGTTCGCTGTAATGACCTGATTCCTCCATATGGGTGATAATTTGCTGAAGAAAGGAGGGGATGACATCAGTACGTGTCTACATGATTGATACTGGGACAATGACAAGAGCGTGAGATCTGCTTGAAAGGGGGTCAGGACTAGCAACGGCTGCAGGGACTCGAAGGAAATCATGGCCGGAAGAGAGATGGCGATGGAAGAGAAAGGGGGCCCGGGCGGGCACTAACCCGCATGGAGGCTAACTGGGAATACACGGCGGGACACTCCTTTGTGCGGCCGAGGGTGAGATAGCAGAGGGAGAGGAGTGTGAAGACATCTGCGAGGGTTGTGTCTACGCGATTGTTGTAGGTGGTGTTATCGTCGCGAATATCGTTCAATTTGGTGACTGATGGGAGGATTAGTGACAGGGACGAATGGGAGGGAATACGGACCTTGTTTTACGACTGCTTGGTACAGTGAATTTACCACTGATGGCTTGATGAAGTCGGCGCGGTCCCTCTTGAGGGCGGTGAGCCGGTTCCGGATGCTAGGGCAAGGGTAGATCCGACACTAATAGCAAATAAGACGGAGCCTTACTTTATCACTGCCTCGAGTATGGGCAATTCTGGTGTATAAATTGAGCCAGAGCACTGAAGAATGCGGATATCCTCACCTTCTTGTGCCACCGGAGCAGCCATCTTTCAAGCACTTGCAAGAAGTACCCGCGATGATCACAAAAGGCAAGCTCGCCTCTTTCTCACGGTGACCGACCACACCTATTTAATCGTCCAGTCCACAACATCGACATTCATCGCTCGCTCTCCTCCGCCCACATCATCGCCTGCCAACACAATGGAGAAGATCAAAGAGGTATCCGTCGAGATTCATCGCCCTCTCAGCACTCACACTCCCTTTAGAAATTGAAAACGCTCCGTGACGAGGCAGATGCTGCCATCACTCGCGCAGAAGACGCAGAAGCGAAGAACAAGAAATATGAACAGCAACTCCTCGAAAAGGAACAGGAGGTCACCTCCCTCACCCACAAGCTTACGCTCCTCGATGATGCACTCGAAAAGGCTGAAAAGCAGCTCGCCGAGGCCAAGTCTGCCCAAGTCGAGGGCGAGCAATCAAAGACCACAAATGATTCTCTCGTGCGAAAGATTGTGCTGCTAGAGGAGGAGCTTGATGCAGCCGAGAAGAACGTCAAAGAGACGATGGAAAAGTGCGTCGCGTCTGACACATCTTATCGCCACATCTGTCCCTGATCGCTTTTCTAGACTGCGACAAGTCGATGTCAAGGCCGAGCATTTTGAGCGTCAGGTTCAGCGCATAGAGCAGGAACGCGACCAGTGGGAATCAAAGCACGAGGTATGGGTCTCCGCATTCGGGTCCTATCGTATTGCAATGCATCTCATCTTTTTTCTAGGAAATGGTTGTCAAGTACAAGGCTTCACAGACCGATCTGGACGAGCTCATGAAGAGCATGGAAAACATCTGAGCACCAGTCTCTCTTCCCGTCCTGCATCTACTTATCTCCTTCCCTTGAGAGCCTACAGTTTGGTCATCTGTCGCGATTTCACAGCTTGTACACCTACCTTTCCATCCTTTTACACCCTCCTTAATTTACTCTCGTGGAATTAACCAATAAAAGTCTTATTCGTCGAACTACTCAAACATCAACGCTTCAACTTCTTTCACCTACTAGCGCCGCGTCGTTCGCGGCACAAGTGAATATACAGAGATAATAAATGATGATGGATGGTTGAACACCACAAGGTCGGAATGCGTGTAGAATTACTCTTTGGAGAAATTTAGCGAAACAGAATTGACACAGTGACGTTCATCAGCTGCCATTGCTCATTAGTTGATGGGTCAAAACAAAAGTGATGAATCGTACTGGGAGTAGACAACCCTTCTCCTTTGAAAACGTGTCCCAAATGTCCACCGCAGGCGGTACAGGTGATCTCTGTCCTGACCGTCCAGAGTGACCGATCCTCATGCCGGCTCACAGCGCCAGGAATGGCTGCCATTTACAATAAGCGACCAACCATGACAACACGCAGTAGCAAGCATTACCATCAAAGAAGGCAGGCCATCCACAACCGCTCTTGAACTTGGTATTGCTCTTGTAAAGTGGTGCTCCGCAGCCAACGCAGGTGTAAACTCCTTGCGCACTGTGTTTGTTGTATTCACCAGTTCCTGGAGCCTCTGTCCCCTTTTGACGCAGGATCCTAAACTGCGTATCCTGAATTCAGATCCATTCCCCACACCCATACTCGTACACACCTGCTCAGGAGACAGTATCGCACGCCATTCAGACTCGGATTTGGTCTTTGATTCAGCCATTCTCGGCGTAGAGTGGAAAGACGGACGCAGGTGAAGGGCGAGACGGTGGCGTTTAGGAAAGCGGTGTGCGACACGTATGCGCCAGATGGGCATCACTCATCACTAATCATATGATGGGGAGATGGCTCAGCCTGTGAAATTCAAATAAGGAAGGTAGTGTTCAGCAAGCTCTTATGTAACCTTCTTTTCTTGACTGATGTCCTATGTTCATGTTATTTTCTCACTATATGGCGAGCTCTATCAAGGCGATAGTCCCTACTGGAACCAAAGCCAAGAGCCGTTGTGGTTTGAATCGTTCAAACTTAGTTTTCAGGTTTGTAACACTTGCACAATTCGTCGGCTGATCTGTTCGGGCTCCTGACTTGGCCGTAGTTCCCGCGATAGCTTCCGGGGCGCTACGGCCACTATAAATGAATAATCCCGGGGCTGGCAAGCCAGCATCAACCACTGGCATCATGTCACTGAACGATATACAACAAAAGGCGATAGCGACGCTGCGTGGCTACCTTGCCAGCTCGCCGTTTTCGTTCGGCACGGCAGAGTCCGTTGATCAGCGCGCTCGACAACCAGATCCCGCGCGTCTCCCAGCAGATGTAACAGTCCGCATTGAGATCGCACCTCCCTCTGCTCACCCACATCCCCTCCTCGACACTGGCGCACTCAAGGCACCAGAACGCGTCCCCGTCTATTTCTACGCTCTCCAAGACCAGGCCGAATCAGACGTTGCGAACACGCAGGTCGTCTTCTTCATCCACGGTGGTGGAAACATCACCGGCCATCCTACCGAGGGCGTGTTCATGGTTTTTTACGCCCAGTTGCTGCGTGCCTGCGCCTCGCACTCCGGGGGCACCCGTAAATGCGTCCTGATCGCGCCGAGCTACCGTCTCGCGACGGTCCCCGAAAACGCGTTCCCTGCCGCACTGCAGGATCTCGTCGCAGCCTACGACTACGTCCTCAATCAGGGATACAAAGCGTCCAATATCGTGATCGCGGGGGACAGCGCTGGGGGGAACCACGGTTCGTCCTTGCTCCGTTCGTCAGCAGAGAGAAACTGACGTTGTTTGACAGCGGTGGTACTGACCCATCTCGTCGTGCAGTCCGACCGACCGCCACCCCGTGGAGTCGTTTCTATCGCACCCGGTGCGATCAAGAGCATGGATCGGCTGAGCGAGCTCGCCAAGGCAAACGCCAGCACCGACATTCTCACCCTATCCACGGTGGAGACGTGGACGAGGCGGTATGTTGGCGACTCGGGGGTCTCGCTGAATGATCCGCTTATATCGTCGGCGTTTATCCCCTTTGCGGCATCTTGGCCGAGGACGCTGATTCTGGTTGGATCTGGGGATCTGGGGATCGACGGGTCGCGCGAGCTGGCGAAGCGGCTTTCGGCGCTGAGCCTTACGGTGGAGTTGGTTGAATATAACGGACGTCCACATGGGTGGTGGTCTCTGTCACAGGTGTTTCCAGAGGAATGTCAAGATGCGGCGCAGAGGATCGCCCAATTCGTTCTCTGATTGCCATTCGTATGACTTGACCCAACAGTCTTGGTCTTTGAATTGATTCTTTATTACTGCGGTGCATGCGGACTTTACCGCGTTCCCTTATTTCCACTATCAACTGCTATAGTTACTTAGTCTCTTGATGGGATGAGGGAAAGCATGTTATATGCAATTATCAAGGCTCCTCACAAACACCAGGAACCGTCATTGAGATTTTAGGGTCACAAAGCATTGCAGGGCAATTAAGGAAGACACTACGAAGCGCACACTGTCAACCTTCTACTATCATTGGTATGGATCTGACAAACGGGTATTGCAATGACAAACCTACTGATCAGCTCGTTCTACTCTACACATCACCGATAACACTACGATAAAATTTCGACAAGTTGTCTAACAGCATACCTGTACGTAGATATAAATATGAGGCAGATTTCTTAGGTAGGAGGTGAGCTATAGACAAAACATTGTGGAGAGACTATGTCACTGCAGCACATTTCTTTGTGATTGTGCATTCGTATCACATCATTAAGCTACGAAATATATGAATAAACAAAAAAAATCGACATTCTCCAGCTTCTGCCAACCTCTGATCAGTTGTTTGTGTGCTGGGTGAGAATCAATCATGTTATCAGTAGACAGACCAATGCACAGAGTGTGACATGTGACATGGCAGGTGTACAAAAAAACTCCGCCCAAAAGTCAGTCGATCGGCGACATTCGGGAGGACCCAGCGACAACACAATGGGCTGTATAACTTGTACGACTTCAAGGACTCAGAGTGCCTAGCTACCGTAGTACCAACTACAACTTCTCAACACGCCAATGGCGCTGGCTTGACGCCGGCGGCTTCAAGCAACCAGTCCCTTCTGCTCAGCGCTGGTTAGTACCAAGGCGATAGCCCTTAACCAAAGGGGGTAAAGCCAAGAGTTGTTGTGATTTGAATCATTCAAACTTGGTTTTCGCAGCCCGAGGTTCGTAAGGCTTGCATTCTTGGTGACTCGGGATTCGTCAGCTTGACTCAGCCTTAGTTCTCGCGATACATAACTAGCTTCCGGGCGCTACGGCCACTATAAATGAAGACAATAAACCCGGGCAGGCAAGCCAGCATCAACAACTGCCATCATGCCACTGAACGACGAACAACAAAAGGCGATAGCGGCGTTGCGTGCCCACCTTGCCAACTCGCCGTCTCCGTTCGGCACGGCAGAGTCCGTTGATCAGCGTGCTCGGCGACCAGATCCTGCTCGTCTCCCGGAAGATGTAACAGTCCGCATCGAGATCGCACCTCCCTCTGTTCACCCACACCCCCTCCTCGACATCAGCGCACTCAAGGCACGAGAACGCGTCCCCGTCTATTTCTACGCCCTCGGAGATCAGGCCGAATCAGACGTCGCGAACACGCAGGTCATCTTCTTCATCCACGGTGGTGGAAACGTCACCGGCCATCCCACCGAGAGCACATTCATGATTTTTTACGCTCAGTTGCTGCATGCCTGTGCTTCGCACTCGGGGGGCACCCGTAAATGTGTGTTGATCGCGCCGAGCTACCGTCTCGCGACGGTCCCCGAGAATGCGTTCCCCGCCGCACTGCAGGATCTCGTCGCGGCCTACGACTATGTCCTTGGCCAGGGATACAAAGCATCCAATATCGTGATTGCGGGGGACAGTGCTGGGGGGAAACACGGTCGGTCCTCTCTCCGCGAGTCGGGAGGGAGAAACTGACTTTTTTGACAGCGGTAGTGCTGACCCACCTCGTCGTGCAGTCCGACCGAACGCCACCCCGTGGGGTCGTTTCCATCGCGCCTGGTGCCATCCTTGGCGCGGATCGGCTGAGCGAGCAAGCCAAGGTAAACGCCAGCACCGACATTCTCACCGTACCCATGCTGGAGATGTTGGCGAGGCGGTATGTTGGCGACTCGGGGGTCTCACGGACGGATCCGCTCGTGTCGGCGGCGTTTATCCCCTTTGCGGCATCTTGGCCCAGGACGTTGATTCTGGTTGGATCCGGGGATCTGTTGATCGACGGGTCGCGCGAGCTGGCGAAGCGCCTTTCTGCGCTGAATCTTGCGGTGGAGTTGGTCGAGTATGACGCATGTCCACATGGGTGGTGGACTCTACCACAGGTGTTTCCAGAGGAATGTCAAGACGCGGCACAGAGGATCGCCCGATTCGTGCCATTCGTATGACTTGACCCAACAGTCTTGGTTTTTGAATTGATTCTTTATTACTGCAGTGCATGCGGACTTGTCCCCATTCCCTCATTTCCACCAAGTATTCACTGCTATAGCTAGTCTCTTGATGGGAATATGAAGGACGTTATATCCAATTATCAATGTTCAGAGCGAGCAACACATTGCTGATGCTATTACTTCAAGTGTGGCTAGAGATCCAGGCGATTTTCCAGTATGCCACACGCTGCAGTCAATTTGTCGTCTGTCTCGGCGACTACGCAGTTCTCCATGACATCGCCTTGTGAAGGGGGTCAATCAAAAGGACGGCTCATCATCCCC
>JBBPSB010000531.1:0-16183 GCA_038093375.1 Xerocomus brunneocitrinus
CATTTTTACGTCGTTTCGGGGTTGTAGGTCCTCGCTGGAGTTTCGGAAAACGTTAGTGGGCGTATCCCTGACGGAGCTAGACGGGGTACCAGTCTCGACCGATGGGATTGTAGGCGTCGCACGCAAATCCAGTGGTCATGTCTGTGCGAGGGGGAAAAAAGAGAAATTAAAACAAAACAATTTCAACGTGTCTCGGTACAGTCTAAATTTGAACTGGAGATTGACCAGGAGATGTCATGCCGGTGATTCTGCACCTTGGCGATCGGGACATTTTTTGATTTATTCCTTGGACCTACTAACTTGGCAGCACTGAGACATGTACTCCCACGCGCGTACTAAAGTGTATGCCTGTTGAAAGAGTGAGCGATACTCCAAGTGGCGCTGTCCTAGAACCTGCCCACTGTCGTGGCATGTGCCGCCTGTTAGGAACTTCGTACTGTCCGGAGAAACGGTGACAGTGGTGAAGACGGTGGAAAAGTCTCCTCGGATGGCCTTGCCTTTGCGAGTTTTCTCCTTGACGTTCCAGATCTGGAACCCTGAGCGAACAACAGCAATCGACCTGTTACCGTCGAGCCAGAAGGCAAGACAGTGTATGGATAACAGAAATGTGTTCTAGGGGGTAATTAGCAGATGAATACAATCGATGACTGCAAGAAATTCTGGTCTTTCATTCATTTCTGGAACGGGTCAAACTCTGCGCACCGCGCATTTTGACCAGTAGCGGCGGCTAGTTGATCCGCACTATACGTCATGACTCAATGCACCATATCAAAAACCAACCAAGTTCAATTAAAAGGTTTCCCTTTGAGCAAGTACGAAAGAATAACATCATCGACGACCGAAAACATCAACAAAACCACCAACTTCCCACAACCTGTCCTCAGAGAGAGAAAGCGTTGCAACCAACGTTAACCAACCCATTCTAATCCCAACCCATCAGATAACTAGCTCAACCGCCAAAATAGATAATACATACCATCTCAACTTTGTTACAGCACACTGCTTGTTGGTTGCATGAAGTTCCGACAACTGGAAGGCAGTCGACCCCAACAGTAGCCTCAACTCCGCTGAGGACGGACAGGATGCTGACCAGACCAGGGTATTGATCGACAGCCTGTGTTTGCTAGAAAAAATAAATAATGTCAAAAATGGATCTCACACTGACCGACTTCAATTAATAACTCACACTCAGCTGTTGATTGCAGCATACTTGCCCCGAAGTGCTGCAGGTGTTGTCGCGAGCAGTGAGGTGCGAGGCAGATGCCAACAGAGCAAGGGGAACCAGGGCAAAGACACGAGCGAACATGGTGAGTTTTTGAGAGTGAGAGAGGGACTGTGTAGATATGAAGATGAGACGAGAGGACTGGAGAGACTAGGGTGAGTCCTGCCTGGTTTTTATACCTTGACGGAGCCCCGCCACCAGCGCCAAGCGGTCACTCGAATGGAACCCAAGGGTCATCAACACGATTATCCGAGTCCCCTTGCGTCTAGATTGCGCGGGCAGTGAGAGCGCGCCGCACGAATTACGGCGTTCACGTTACGCAAGTGCTGGCGTACACTTGTGACCAACTGGTCTTTGTCCCGTCAGACGTTGGCTGAACGTTGCAAGACCGTATAGTCCCGACTCGAACAACTTACCTCGTCTACTATGCGAATAGTCCATAGATGAGTACGAGTCACAGTAGTGGGACGCAGTCTACCACCGGGGTAAAACCAAGCTCCGGGTTCCAGAATTCCAGACCGGAACCTTATATGACGGCAGCAAGGTTAGTCGATCAAAGTTGACAAAACGTCAAAACTCACCATTTCAACAGTGGTGTTAACCGAGTTTAGCCGACGGACTGGTCCAAGTCCCAGGACAGTCCTGCATACTGACCGGCCCACTGAAGCATCCTTGCCAATACTCAAAACACTTCCATAGCTTCCCGCTGGCAACGAAGCAGTGAGAACGGCGCGGCGCAGGTATCTCTGTCTAGTCCTCTTGGAAACCCTCAACCCAGCGCGAAGCGACAGGGATTCTCGGAATGTTGCAATTGAATAATCATTGTCGAATTACGTCGAGTCTAGACTTTTGATTTTTTTTCGACCCGGGTACATTTCGCAATATAAATTCACCTGGCAACAAGGACGACCAAGTGGGAATGGATGTGGTTGGCTTACACGCTGCAAAGGCATTGTGTACTTGGTATTTTGCGTGCCCTCATGAGCCGCCATCGACCATCTTTCGTCCGATTCAGAGACTACTTTTGTGCAGAATTGTGCGCATGCTCTGCCAGCCACCAATACTTTTTACACGAATGGTGTCCATGCTGTGGGTAGCAGATGAGTCATGAGTTGATGGCATTTCTACCACGAAATCGCAACGCGTTGGTCAACAGATAGAGATGGATGTTTGACACTGTACACACCCGATCAATTCTTGTTCACAGCCACACTATTTGTTTGGCAATGGCCCCAGGTTTCAACAATAACAAACAAACACCGCGGCGAACAAGGAATTTTGCAAGTTTATCCCGTGTGCATAGGTATGTACTGTGTACCCATCCAAATCCATATGAGCATTGTTCGTCTGTCTTGGTACAGAATGGTCATTGTCGTGGCCCAACCCGACCACCAGGTTGTACAACGTATTTGCTACGCATACAACACGGCACCAATGCCCCCACAGGTTAGTAGATGTTCTCGCTTTGCCCGAGTGTGCACATTGATGGTATGTATCGGTTGGCTGTGGCACAACGTTCGACTGTATCTGAATGCTGCAGCTGTGCAATGAGCAACCGTCGATAGCATCGGAATGCCAACCCTGCCCAAATAGATCGCCTGGTCCCGACCCTTTTCTTTCCTCCTTCAACTACTTGTTGATTCAGTGTGAGATCTGTTTAACGTACGACGAATGCTACTCACAGTGCCCCTTCCATCAACTCGTAACGGATCTGGCTACTCTCCCCTCAAGTTGTGTGTCTCGGCACCCAGGAAGTAGGCTAGCCATCCGATGTATGATGGTTGCTCGATGGCGTGATAACAAAAAGGAGTCCAAAGATGCCACTTCATCTGAGGGATACCCGGAAAGGAAACACAGACGGATCTTGGACGAACCGTATGTTTTATACCCATTGATCTTTCGTGATCTTAAGTTCAGCCGCGGATCATTACTCCGAATGAATACGAGGAGAAAGGAGCGACGTGATTGATATCATAGGATAGGGAAATGCTAAAAGTACTTGTAGGCAAAGAATAATTAAGTAGTAGGACCAAATAGTTCACAGGGGTTGTACATGATGAGAAAGAACAACAGGCAGACGAACAAGGAATGTGTGCGTGTGAAAGCCCCCTGTCAGAACAAAGGAACACGGCAGTCGGGCCGATACTATGTGGCTTGGGATGCCCCTCTATTCTAGGAAGTTTCACCCGACGTCCCTATGTGTGGGCCGAGCGCATGTCTGAACGGGTGTACGTGACAATATATGATAGAAGATGCGGCGCTGGAGAAGTGGTTGTACAAGGAGTTGATTAAGAATCGTACACATCCGGTCACATGGGCGCGGGGAGAATGGTGTGGTCCAGAGTGCCGCCCAGGTCGTGAGACGCCTTCACCGTTGCCAAGCAGGGACACCCATCATAAAAGGAGAATGCGAGCTGGGCATTCCTACGTGGGTGAAAAAAGTGGTGTGAGGTTGTTGCGTTGACTGTAGTTCTTGCAAGTAAAAAGGATCGGTAGAAGTGAAGGGAGAGGAAGTGCACGAGTCAGGGGAGCTCATATTTGACGCTGAAATTGAGGTCGATCCTTGAGTAGCTGTAGAGCCGTGGACGTCGCTTTTATATGTGGACCATACATATGTATTTGAGGAGCGAGGCGAATCGGGTGTTATCATGTCTTCCACCATGCGTTCTTCGTCCATTTCTTCAAAATCGCACCATCCATTATCGATGCTCTGTCTCCGTGCAAAGGAGGCACTCCGCCTACGGGAGTGGTCTGCGTGTTCTGGAACGGGAAGAGGCCAGGTGAATGTGGCGGAAGAGGGCGTTCGAGCGGTAGGGGTAGTACAGTGCTGGACGTTTGTTGGATCACGTCGAGCAATGTTGACGCTGACCCCATGGACAAAGGAAGAAGTATGAGAGTGATGGGGAGGAAGGGACAACTGGTGTGTAAGAAGGGCCTGCGCGAGCTGAGCCTGGAAAGCGGGGAAGGAGAGATAAACAACCGTGCTAAGCGGTGTGGGGTAAATGGAGTACTGACCTGAAGTGCAGCGAGGTCGGTTGCTTCCTGGCCGATGTGGTTGGCAGACAACGAAGCGACGAGGTCGTCGACGGACACGCTCATGATCACGGGAGAGATGAAAGATGAGTTGGACCGCCCGACACAAGACAAGGTAAAGGTCAAGTAATGGACCCCAAACACGTGTCTAAATTGGCAAAGGTTCCGGACCTCGCCGCTCCACACCAGAGCCACCCAGAAAAGCAAATCATCTCAATTGCTCGTTTGATCTCAGTTCCCAGTTTATATCCGGGAGAGAAGAGAAGCAGGCTACCCCAAATGTCCACCATCTTATTCAAGTCCACACGGCGTAGATCTAGATACTCTATATACTCTCGGATCCTAGTTCATCCTTTTCGTCTCCACAGCGGACTCCAATGGAGCCACAACATAAGATGGTGGGGTCTGAAGTGCTTTGACGTCAGCGCTCCGAGCTTGTTTCTTCTGCAAGCTTTGTAGATACCCCGATCCTCCAGCGTTGAAAAAGACGACCCCCAAACCCACGATCCAGCAGCCATACCAACCCAGACGGGACCACGCTTTGATGGAGTCCTCAAAGGTCAACAGCATGAACGGCGCAGCTGTGAAGTTGAGCAGCAGTATGGTGACAAATGTTCCTAGCAAGTCATAGGAACGCTTGACCCAATTGATCTGTCCTCCTGGAGATATGACAAGTGGGCGGAAGCCAACCCGACACTTTCGACCAACGTAGGTCACGAAGCCACCAAAGACAAATGTGAGGTAGTATCCAGTCGCAATGCCATGCTGATTCTTCTGGTTAGCATGACATCCGAAAGCGGAACCTCGGTCTTACCCAGAATGCACTGGTGATGAAAGTGAGGAGCGTGCTGCGGAAGCCCGGCTTTTTGCCCTTGGGAGTGACGCGCTTGTAGATACATTCTCTAAGCCAGATGTTTGTATTGATATTCCATGCATCTAAGAGGACCTTCATATTTGGGGCTAGTTCAATATCCTGTATTTTGACGTTCGCAGCACCCTCCCAAAGTGACTCGCCGGAAGGCCCAAATCCAGTGAAACCAAGTCCAGTGAGGATGCTTGCTCCCTACAACAAAAATCAGTTGATCAGATACCAGCATCGATTAATCTCCTACCTCCGTCAAGGTCCAAATAGCGTAATATTTGCAGCGTTCAACGAACCCAAGGAATTGGAAGAGAGTAATCCTGGAAGATTCACTGAATGAAACACACCATCAACACAGGAAGTGATCATACCGGTAAAAGAAGCCTTGTTCCGCGAACCAGGGTGTTAACACGGTCGCGAAGTTGTAGGATGGGCCGAGAACCACGAATAAACCCAAAAATATGAGCCCTACCAACATCTTGCGGTAAGCAACACGTTTTCTGCCGTCTGGAACCGCCCTTCGTGTTGGCTTTCGGGACTCAACCGATTTGAACAATGACTCGTCAACCAGAGATGTATAGGATGCGTAAGTGAGGTATGGTCCGACCAACACTCCAGGGAAGTAAAATCTGGTTACGAGGAGTCAGTAGCGTAAACGCCCAAAGCCAGTAACTTACGCGAATCCAAGAAACTCCAGCAGAGTGGGATATTTCGTGACACGTTTCTGGAGTTGCCACTTGTCTAGATCCTGCAACAGATAAATATTCAACTATGAGAGGGTGTGGAAGCACGGAAAAAACAAACTTCTTGTGGTCTCCTGCCATCGTAAACGTTCCATGCAAAAGTCGTCAGTTTCATTGTGAGGACCATTTGAGGGCCAGTGACTTCAAACGTCTCGTAGCCCAGCATGTAGACTACGCGGATAACATGACTACAAAAAATAGTCAGTTCCAACAGAACAGACTTCAAGATATTGCGTACTTGACAGTGAGGTGACCCATGACAAAACTGAAGGAGTGTTAGTTTGACGCGAGCACAGAATCGTGGGTTGAACTTGCATGAAGACAATCCATGGCATGCTGGGACCTCGGAAGTTTGCAGCAATGAGATAGGTTCCGATAGCGCTAGCAAGGAGTTGAAGGAAGCCCCATTGTAGATGGAGAACAGGTATAAAGAAAAATACGGAGATGAGTACGTTGAAAGCGTGCTTGAAATTAGGCTGAGATGATGGTATTCTGATGAATAGACTCCCCAGGGGATACGCAATTAGGAGACACCAAATGAGCTATATTGCAAAAATGGTAACAATGCTGAATTGCAAGGTTTAGGAAGCAATTACCTTTATCTGGTCAATAGATGCCCCAAGTGCATCTGCTAGGGGGGCAAACAGGACATCCATCGTGCCAAAGGGAGCCTGACAAGACCAAGGGCGAGTTGGTGGACAATGCTCAAAGTCAGTCGAACCCACAGTACCAAAAACGTGCAGCTCAAGTTAATTTTCCCACATCATTCAGCCGGAAAGAGATGTCTCACTATGCCCGGCTCCAAGTTATATGTATATCCTGTTTGAACCCTCCTGCAATGCCTCATGCTGGCAACTCCCTGACCCAGACATGTCATATATATTCCGCGAATTCCGTGTGAAACAGGGTTTTTTTTTAAATACCTAGGCTCCCAAAACCAGACCTTCGTGATCAGAAGACGGTCTTGCCGTGCCGCTCTTTGTTCAATGTTCCGAACGTTCCCAGATCTTCAGGCCATCAGTGCCATGGGGACAAACGGGGTGCAACACTAGATGGAGCTCCAGGCAGCTGGCATTTGCATGGGTTGATCTTGCAAGGCTTCAACGCTGTGTCCGCACTTACCGACCATGAACACCATGCCTTCTGTTGACGGAACGGGTATTCGCAGTACACATGCTCATCCGCGAGACTATGGTCTGGAGCACACTCGGACATCTGACAATCTTTCCAACGCAACGACGCCTCGGGTTCTGTTGAAGCACATGTATGAACACGGTTCTCATGATTCAGGAGAACGTCCAGTTAAGAGGAGTGGTTGCGCTAGCTGCGGACGTCCATCACTAGAAATCGATAAGCCGGGTGCGAGAGCCGGAACCAGTGGTCTACGGCGATTGCGACGTTGCCGCAGCCCACCATGACGCTTCGATATATAAGTAACAATGATAAGAAATAAAGGAAGGATGAAACTTTTATTCCAGCAGGGCAGCGCAAGCTTCCGAGTAGATCTGAGCCCGCACTAGATAAGGGAAGATAAGGGATTGCAGGAAAGTTCCAGGGAGCAAAACGCTGCGGTGTCCACATGCTCCTTGATCACCAAGGCAGGGACCTGATTCGAGTCTACCCGTCGAGTTGAGTATCATGTCTATGTTGTCATTCTGGACACTTTTTTTTTTTCGCGAACATGGGTAACAGGCTCGACATGTCCTAGGAATGACCTGAGGATGAAACAAGTATATCAAGTCCGATTTCAAAAACAAAACACTAAGATGATAAAAGGGGTTTGCATAGTAACACCATAGGAGCATCTGCTGCTAATCAAAGTCGAGGAATTTTAACTCGAAGCCATCAAGGAAACTACGAAAAAAACGACGGTCGCATGCCTAAATTCTTAGCGGTGGGCAGTTGAAGACAGCTTTTCCACAATGTAATCTTTCCTATCCCCGATCGCAGTACTGTCCCAGAAAGACTTGAAATCGAAAGTCACGAAATTCCAAGCAGAAGTTGTGTGTGAATCCGAACCAGGATGTGCGGCGATATCAGAGGATTTGAAGTCAAAGGCTGGACGATGGCCAGCGACATGGGCAAGCAGGTGGCAGACCAAAATGAATAACAGGAGCGAAACGATTAGTACAGTCCTGGCTTTCAACGCCAATTGTCCATGGAAAGGAGGAAACCGGGTAATGCGCTCGCGTAGCGAGGGCTTGGGAGGTGGATTGAGAAAAGCAATATAGTACTCGGGAGCCCCAAGCGAGGGCGAAGATGGGGTGACGATAATGGCAGGCAAAGCCGACTTCTCCGTGGCTTCTGGAAGGGAAAGATCTGGCGAATCATCAATCATATATCCCCGTTCTTTCGTGCGTCGAGCTTTACCTAAGGGTGCAGGGACCAAGTTATAGTCAAGACGCTGGGGAAGTCTGTGAAGTCTACGAGCTAATGACCAAGATTATGAACAGAGTTTCACTGATGCTCGCACGTAGACGCACCACCAGAAGACATAACGAGTATATCAAGCTTGAAGAAGACGATGATTTCAGGACGAAGAGCTACTTGGGCCTGTGGATTCGAAAATACGACGCGAGCAAAGAACGAGTGGATTCAAAAGAGTGTGAGGGTTTCTTGTAGATTGGTAAAACACAAATGTCAAGAGCGCTGAACGTGATGGTAACCGTGACTTGTGCTGCGTACCGGCAATCACCGGAAACACATCCAAGATAGGAAACTCTCCAAACTTTCCTCATGTCGCACCTCCATCCTTCATCGTCTTTCAGAGTCACAAATCAGACCCTGCATCAAACATTCCTCCCATCTGAGAGCTATGTCCTCTCACTGACATCGGTAGCCAGTCTCTACGCCGCCTCGGCATCATCACCATCAAACCAGATCCATCTCTTCGACAGAGCTACCTTGCAAAGCACTGGTGTTCTCAAGGGTCATGAACACGCGACAACCCATCTCCGCACCGTTCGTCCTCTAGGTGCCTCCACTCGCGAGATGCTTCTTTCCTCTGGCAAGGATGGCTATGTGGTAGCATGGGACGAAAGAAGTGGATCGGCCAGTATTAAAAGTAGGTCATCCACATCTGTATCCTCGGAAACCAGTACCTTAACGACTCAAAGAATTTGTTTGAAACCAGTGGAAACATCCGGGAGAATGCGCCCTCTCCTTTGTTGTGATGCGTCCGATGACGGTTGTCTCGTCGCTGCTGGGACTGACTTACAAGGAGAAGACGCATTCATCATCTACTGGTTAGTCCTGTTCGATGTCACAGCGTCCCACAAGCACCTCACTTTTGATACTTACTTTTTCTCAAGGGATCCACGGAATCCAGTAGCACGACTACGTTCTCATGGTTCAACCCACTCTGACGATATCACTGCCGTGCACTTTTTGAGGGGTGAACATGTATCAAGTTCTAACAAGGTACTACTATCAACTTCGTCCGACGGACTTATCAGCACTTCGGATGCTCTGGAAGTGGATGAAGATGAAGCCGTGATGCATGTTGGAAACTGGGGGTGCAGTATCTCGCAGGGCGGGTGGATAAGCAACCCGCGCGGAACAGGCATTTGGGCGGCCAGCGATATGGAGACGTTCAGCTGCTGGTCAAACGAGGTGGGTCTACTCTGCTGAACGCGCGTTCAAAGCATCCTTACTGGAGAACGTTCAGCTTGACCAATTCTCAGCCGTGGATATTCGCAGCCCTTCCTTGCATGACCATGGGCATACCTGGGTCACCGATTATCTCATCACAGGACATTCTACCCGAAAGGAAGAAAGTGGACTTGGAGTCTTCGTTGGCTCCAATGAGTTCAGGCTATTCCTCTCGTTTGATAGATATCATCTAACGACCTGAACAGGGGTGATTTGGCTTTGATTACTAGCAGCGATTTATCGGATGCAATGGCTCCATGGGCAATACATTCTGTGTGGGCCGGCGGTCATTCAGGAATTGTGCGATCTCTATTCTGGGATGAAGAAGTGTGTCCTCTTGGTTCGCTTTCTTTCCGCCCTTCATCCAGTATCTTATAGCATGATGTCCTTGTTACTGGCGGTGAAGACTCAAAAATAATTGCGTGGCGGATCCAAACTCCTGGCCCCATTGATTCCTTGGAAGCCAATCAGTTGGATGACCCGATGGAACCAGAGGAATCGAACTTGAAAAGAGAATGGGATGACATGATGGATGACAAGCAGCCTGGCGCAGTGAGTAAACGACAATGCCACAAAGAAACCTTTATTAACTGTCACTTTTAGGATGGCAAGCGGGTCAGGCGGTAATCGACGTTTTCCCTTCGAACGAATTCCTACCGCTCGTTTGGGCCATCATAAAAATTGTGCAAGCCTTATCTTTGAAATGTTACACATCTACAATTTTGAGCCTGGTGACTTTGCTGCTCCCTTATAGAGTTGATACGACGCATTTCGAGGATATACCATACGCATGATGAGGTACAAATGCAAGGGATAATAGAGTGACAGTTTCATGGCAATACCAAATGGCGTAACCTCGATTCGACATACTCCAACTACGTGTCGGTTTTGCGAACTTAGACCTTGAAGCCGCGAGACTTTCGGCGACCACGAGCACGCTCGAACTTTGATCAAGTGATGAGAACGAAATCTATACGTGAACTTGAGAGGATTTACCTTCCGGCCCTTGGAGATTGTGTATGGTTTCTTGTTCTTGTGAGGGCCCATGCCAAAGTGCTTGACTGCCTCACGAGTGTTCCTCTTGCCTCTCAGAATCACCGTGTTCGACCCTGTAGGCGAACGCAGGGCAAGTTGGTCCAAAGTTAGGGCCTCTCCACCAGCCTTGAGGATACGCTCCTTTGCCGCTTTGGAGAAGCGAAGGGCAGCGATGGTCAGTTTAGGGACCTCAACGAGACGAATGTCATCGGTGACTGTTGAGACCGATACAATGATCTTGGAGTCACGATCTGGAGTGGCAGACGTCTCTTTGACGATTCTTGACAGCGAAATCGGTGGGCGATTGGTTTTGGAAAGGAAAAGACGGTGGAGAATTGCCTAAACACGGAAAACAACTGAGCGGGTAAAGTTGAATTAAGTCGTGGTTGTTCACACCTTGTTGAATTTTGAGTCGGTGCGACGCGCGAGGAAACGGTACAACTGCGTGGTGATCAGAAACGGCTTTCTGAAGGTATTAACGTGTGCATACCTTGACCAGCAAGAGGAGGTAAGGATCCTCGCTCTTGGGAGCTGTGCGCTGAGCCTTTTTGACGTGGTGATTCTTGAGATCAATACCCTACACAGAGACGGGATATAACAATGACTGGATGATACTTTGGACGATAAGCTCACCATCTTAGTCTTGCTGATGTGTTCTGATCTGAGCGTTGACGCTGCAGTGGACGGAGGCTTGCAAAACTGTACAGTATCACAAAATAAGGTTCAAGTTTGCGGAGTCTGAACTTGAATCTGTGGTTGCATACAAACACGCGCAAATTTTCTTTTCTCAACTCCAACTATCATGGTCTGTTTCCCCCCGACCCTGTGAAGCGCTACCCGACTAATTTTTTTTTTCTCTTATTTCTAGTCGCAATACGGTGAAGCTGCAGCTGCTCCAGTGGACCCATACTCTGACGCTTACAACGCCCCGGCACCAGCTGCCTCAGAATCCCGCGACCGCGATGCTCCTCGTGCGCGCTCCCGCTCCCGCAGTCCACGCGGCAGCAATGGTTACAAGAGTCCTACTTTCCGACGCAAATCACCACCCCCAAAACGGCCTTCACATGCTCCTATTGTACGTTGGCCTTTTTTTGGTCCAGTTTCCTTGAACTCATCTGGCAAAGCAGGCGCCTAACCCATCCGCGGTGTTGGGTGTGTTTGGCTTAAGCATCAGAACCCAAGAACGTGACTTGGATGAAGAGTTTAGTCGATTTGGAAGGGTTGAGAAAGTGACGATTGTCTACGATCAAAGGGTAGGTTGACGTCGTTCTCGTAACCAACCCTTAACCCACGCCGTCAGTCCGACCGCTCTCGTGGCTTCGGCTTCATCAAAATGTCAGCCGTAGAAGAGGCAACACGTTGTATCCAGGAACTGAACGGCGTTGTAAGTCGTCCTTAACCCTATATTTCGTTGATGCTCACGCAAATGTAGGAGTTGAACGGGCGCCGAATCAGGGTGGATTACTCTGTCACCGATCGTCCTCATGCACCCACTCCAGGAGAATACATGGGTCATCGTCGTTCTCAGAGGGACACGTATTCAGGCCGTGAATCTCGTGACTCGTTCCGCGACTCTTACCGTGACCGGGACCGGGACCACCGTCGTCATGACCGCGACAGGGGGGAGCGAGACCCATATGGTCGTGATAACCGTGACTGGCGTGACCGTCGTAGTCCGCCTGCTCGCAGTGGTCGTTACTCACCTGATTACAGGAGACGTAAGAGTTACTCAAGAAGCCCACCGAGAGGTAGCAGCCCTCGCAGGGATTTCGATGGCCCCTCCAACGGAGCCTCTAATTCGTCCAACCATGCCGAAAATGGCGGCCGTTGGTGAAGTAGCGAGCGGCCAGAATATGTCATGTTCTGTCTTTACCTGTCTGTTTCTCGCAAAGGGTCGGGCTCGTACAAGTAAAGGGTTCATGACGGACAACCTCCAACGGACTTCAAGTTTGTCAAAGTTTCTCGTTACTTCCTGTCTTGAAGAAGCCAGCACCTGGTTCGGTGTATCAGAAAAAAATCAAGTCTCAAGTTTTCTTTCGACTTTTCTTGCTTGTATTCCTCCATGCCTTTCGTATCGCTCTACTACTTTGTGTTACACTATCAAGTATTGAAGACGCGCATGGTCAAGTTTACGATTTGTCGGTAATACATGCATGAAGGCCTGTCAAGGTTTCAAATACAAGGACGTCTATCGCGTAGATTTCCCCTCGTGAAGATAATTGTGGACCTTGAAAGTTGCAAGCCACGCAATGCCATGGTCTGAATTTTAAGATGACCAAGGTCAAGAAATCCGAGGCACCTGTGCAATATACTTGGACTCGTGGAGGCCAGGCTGGATACTGATCAACACTAGATTCTCGTCGGATATAATACCTATGTCCTGTATCCTAATTGTACTGACAATTGTATTGATTTTTTGCAGCGCCATCGTAAGGTTCTTGAGAAACGTCGTTGCGAGCTGTCCCAAAGTTGCATGTTGCACTACGTCCCGCTACTGTAGATTTCGACAACTATGTCCTAGTCCATGCTCGTTGACCATAATAATGCAATCAGCACAGAGGAAGCTGTTCGTCCTGTGCTGCTTCCGATACATACATATGTGAAAAAGAGATAAACAAGGTTCGCGTGAAATGGTATGAGATGAAAATACATCTGCTGAAAATGTCCATGGTGCCCTTGAATCGATTCTATCCTGAAAAAAAAGAAAGAAAGAAAGAAAAAGGTTCACGTGTGACGTCAGCTAGCCAACGCGTTATTGGGACACCATCACCAGCGACCGACCTAGGCAGCCACCCGCGACACGACCGTCCCACCATACTCGAGCCCGCCCCCGACCATAAACACATCAGGCGTGCTCTCAAACGGCACCACCTTGCCCAACAAGCCCTCCTCGATACCCTCGGCCGCGCGCTTCTTGCCCTTGCACCGGCCGCTCAAGAAATCCGGCGGCCCGACGACGGGCTTGACCCCCTCCGCCGTCACCCGCATCACCGCACAGAGCGTGTCGTGAATGTCGCTCCCCTCCCAGTCAATGTCCGACACCACGTTCACCCACGAGTAGTTGACTGGCCGAGGTTTCGCCTTGGCCTTTTTTTCCTTGCCCATGGCTTCATGGTACCCGCTGTCCTCGGGCGGGTGCTGGTCCTTGGGGCCCCCGAGCCGTAGCGCGCGCACGCCTGCCCGAAAGTTGTCGCCCGCGGTGGACACGACGCGGTCGGGTGTGTCGCCAACGAGCGTGGTGAACTGGGCGTCGAGGTCTTGGCGCGCTGGGTCGCGGACAGGTCGGCTGAGAAATAGCCTGCCTGCATCCCATATTTCGCGGCCGCCGATGGTGTCCAGGATCCCATCAAGCCGAACACGAGAACGGGTCAAGTACGACATGAGGGAGACGATGGAACCCTGTTCGGTGTTGTACGGCGTGAGTGGTAGTGAAGTAAAGGAATAAGGGGTCGTGAATGCATTCTGATGGGACGACGAGGAAAGGGAAGATGAAAGATGGCTGGACGAGAACCCATGCGAGTAAGGCGACGACAGCGGTGTGGAAGTCGTCGACCTAGAGAACGGAGACGGTGAAATACTTGGAGAAGAAGAGGGTGAACGAGGAAAGTGGATAGAAGGCGACGACCAAGACAACATGGCCTCCAACGCCGTGGTTGAGACGTCAGGCGATGCAGAAAGGGACATCGACGTGACTGGGACAAAGATCACCTCATCCACTCCCCATCCACGCAGCCTGTCTTCAATGCGGCGCAAGATGTTCCTTTGGTTGTCGAGCTCCCTCTCCTCCTCCTCGTCTTTCAATTCGTCCGGTAGTTCCGAATGGGCACCTGGCAGCATAAACGGCACGGGCACGTGAGCCCATACAGACCATCCCTCGCGCACGAGCATCTGCGCAGCAAGTGCGCCTGCTCCATCATGCGCCCGCAGTAGGAGCGCCCGCGGTCTCGAGTCACATGATCGAACCTGCGCAGCAACGTCTTCCTGATCTCCGCCTGCGTTAAAGTCGTGCCTGTCGCTGCGGGGAGGCAGGATGGGGTGTAGTTCATTATGGGAATTGCCGTACGGAAGTTGTGACTTTCCCAAATGATGCGTGATCTGATGAAACGTGCGGACAGCACGATACGCAGGAACTCCGCAGAGCGGCAAAAGAGCAAGTTCATTGATCGTCAGACCTTCCTCAACGGGGAATGGCGGAGGATCCTGTCGCATAGAAACATCGCCGTCCGTTTCGATGGTTGCGTCCGTTGAGGAAACAGAAGTAAACGGGTATCTCAAATGCATGAAGGGATTGGGAATGCGATGGACACGATGCCGATCGGCGAGTATGAACTCGGCCAATGCACCACACTGAATAGACAGCATTAATTCGACATCGGGACGAAGAGCAAGGACCAACCTTGTGGACAGACATCAATCCAATGACCCAATCGCCGCGTTTTGTCACATCCACGCCGACCTCCCATCCGACTTCCAAAACACGACCAACGAACGAACGGCCGGGAATATAACCCACGGGCGGACTCCGCCCCTTGTCCTTCTCGCTCGCTTTCGACGTCTTGGTACCATACGGAGCACCCGGGAGTGACGAACCGGCACGTGGAGGGTAGATGCCCGTGAGACGAGCATCCATGCCATCTAGGCCGGCGCCCCAGACTTGCACCAAGACAGAACCGGCGGCAACGTAAACGGGGGGAGTGCGATAAGCGGTAAAGCTGAGCGGAGAGTCCGTATCCAGGTGGGGATTCTTTTCGTTGGCCGTGGTAGACGGCTTATCTTTGGAGAACCAAGACATGCCAAAGACGCTTCCGCGGGATTTATGGGACCTGCGATTTGCTCCGGAGGTTGTTGCAATGCCGCGGACAATCTCCACGCTAGCCATTGTTGTCTGAGCAAGTCGTGCGCGGGATAGATCGACTTGATCTCCCAGCCCGAGTCCAACACCGATGGTATCACGGACAGTGGTACCTGTTGGCCTGGCGTTGCCGATTTTCCAGACTCGGTGAGAGCCATTGTCCAGAGCCAAAGAGGGGGAAGTTACGGCGTGAGGGAGGACAAGGCTGGTGTAGCCACGGGTACCCGTAGAAGGTAATGTATCATGCGAATCCGACACCGATACGTGTGCAGCAAGGGCGTCAAGGACATTTGGGGCGGGGGATGTATAAGGGGACTTTGAAGTCGAGGGCGCGGCATGAGATGCTGTGTTAAGTGGGCGCGATGTAGGGCTGAGCGCACGATGTGGAGCGTGGGAGGAATCCGTGTTAGACGGACCAGGAGTCTGATCGCCGGCAAGCATGAGAGGCGGAGATGAGAAGCTACGCTGTCTGGAGAGCTTGGTTGAGCGAAGCGGCGAAGACACACGTGGCTTATGATATGTGTTCGGTGAGCCTTCGGGAGAGTGGGAGAGGGAGGAGCATCTTTGTGGTACCGGGGTGTCGTGAACATAGGAGAGAGAGAGATCTGGGTCCGAGTCTTCCTCGACCTCGAGCAAGGCGGACATGCCGATGACGGATCTGGCTGTGCTGATCTTTGCCTTTCCGATGCCCTTGGACTTGGACGAACGCGGTGAAGTGTGATGGGAAAGAGGCGGGGGCGGGTGGGAGGGGAGGGAAGAGGTAGAGCGAGAGGTGGGAATGTGTA
>JBBPSB010000532.1:0-16162 GCA_038093375.1 Xerocomus brunneocitrinus
CGATCCACTCGGACAACCTCTACGGCATGAAGACCTTGTATGGATAGTTTGTTTCTCTCCCTCTGGCGAATTCGTTGCATCAATGACACGGAATGGGAGGATATATGTGTGGCGGGTACCCCAATTTAACACCCGGGTAAACGCCCATCAATTGTGCTGAATCAGTCGTACTCATTACTACTGTTCACTCTCTCACAGATGAATTCCGCACCCCTTGACATGAACAACCCACATGGGGCACAGGCTCTTCCTCCGCCATACTCCACATATGTTTCCGGCAGTGAACAATCGCTGGATTTTAGTCGTGATGTAAGTAATCGCAAATCACATCTTTCCATTTACTTGCTCCCAATCCTTTCAAGGTGCATAACCCTACTCATTCAGCCGTAACTGACTGGTCTTCCGCTTCGCTTCGCATCCCTCATGCACTGCAACAAAATACGGATGTGTGTGATTCCTCGGAAACCATATCCGGTGGAGTCGATTTGCATTCCATCCTTCCGAACCTCTCGCTCGCGCCCGCAGATCGCCAACGAATATTTGAATTGCGCCTCCGTACTTTGGTACAAGTCTTCATCCAATGCCCACTTGTCATCACCAATCTTTTCCTTTCAGATCGACCTGGCGACCTCGAACGAGCTTCTTGTCACATCTGATTTCATTCGCTCACTTTTACCCCCTGACGCGCAGAACGCGACGTTGGCTCGTTCGCGACGCATTGCGGACACGAATTCAATGTGAGTATGCTCTACGATTGCCGAATCTCTTCAACCCGTGACATTGGATATCACCGCTTCAGGCATGTTGGACCGACAGAGGCATCCACCTCTATATTACATCCGACGTCAAATGATGACACGCGAAAGATCTGCAAGATCGATAGAATTAGACAGCAACTCGCGGACATGCTTCGTGAGTAATTTCATCATGTGAAACATGTGTCAGTTAATCGACCGCTATGCATACAGATGAAATCGGGTTTAGCTTACCCAAAGGTCGTCTTCCATGGTTCACTCTGAAGGGGGACCTGGAGAAGAAGGGATACAAGATGGTCAATTGGCCACAAGGCGTTGTTCGCTATAGAGATAAAGGGATATCCGGCCTGAGTGTAGAGGATGCGGACAAGCTTCTTGATGCGCTTTTTCGCAACGAGCATCGGCTTGAGTTTATTCGATGCGGCGAGGGTGAGTTTGTGCGCATATACGCAACTGCTATTAAATGGCGTTTTACTTCAGAATTTGTAGATCTCAGCAATGGGTCCAACTCGTCGGCTAATGGGTTGGGCGAAGATATACCTTGTGCGAGCGATGGCCCTGGTATGCGAACAGCAAACAGGCAGCCGCGGTTCCGACCTGTGATTACATCACAGACATTTGTAGATCGTCCCAACAAGAGGCGACGTGTATAAACGAGGTATTTCACTCCTTATGTATTGGTTTGTGCGATGTTTGAATTCTCACTGGATCGGTTAGGATTTGTATCTCCATCACGAGCCATATGCTCAGAATTCGATTTTACCTAGTCCCACGTGTCAAGTCCAGACTGTTATTTGCTTAGCAAAACGAAATCTTCAGCCGCAACGTGGACAATGTCCATAAGATGCTTTAATGCTAATACACCCAGCCAGGTGACTCTCGCAGTGTCGATGGAATCGCTCCACGTTTTCAGTTCGTGTGAAGACTCTCATAGCTACGATGATTCTGGGGTGGTTGTTTCAGTATGATGTTCTTTGACCCTTGTTGATTCTGTTCCAGAACCAGGAGACGATATCCTGTATCCTGCGCGTGTACAACAAGAAGGATCCACCTTGCATCATCATTGGAAGAAACAAATAGGCTTACATACGGCGGAAAATCGATGCCTTGAGAGAAACACATACTAGTGATCTAGATCATCTTTGGCCCGTTCCCCCTCAGGCATCGTCCTCGCGAGCAACGACAGACACCGCCAACGGCATCTGGGCACCGCGTTCCAATTCACCTTCGATTACCGGGGTCATCAAAGAAGACGGCCCGCGACCAACCATTTCAGATCGTTCCGTCATCGCCAATTCGAATCTGCCAATGATTTCCACGAGGAATGCTTGAATCTCGATCACGCTGTTGTCCGTCACCAATCAGTATGTTATATCGTTTCTGGTGGGAAAACTAGCGTACGCAAAACGCCATCCCAAACATGAGCGGGGGCCACCTATGAATGTCATCCTGTCATTGAAAATGTCAGAGTCAATTCAGACGCATGATTCAAGCACGCCTTACAAATTCGAATACACGCCAATCTGGACATCCTTTTTCTCGCTTGCCACACCGTCCAGCCAACGATCAGGATTGAACTCGTGCGCATCCTCGCCCCATAGCTCTTTATTACTGTGGGATTCCCACACCGATCAGTTATGGTATGTATATATATGACGAGCATGCTCACCGGTTATACGCAGCGATCGACGCCACTATGGTTGTCCCTTTCGGGACGACAATTTCATCGATCACTTTACCTGATTCTGTGGTGATGGGTCGAGAAAGTGGAAGGATGTCGTCTCCTCCGGCAACGCGCTGGACCCGCGGTACCACTGGATTGATCCGTAATCCTTCCTAGTGATAGGACGACTCGTTGAGTAATGTGCGAGAGTGTGTATCTGGACAACTATGAACCTTGATGACTGCCATCGTGAAAGGCATCGCATCGAAATCGGTCATTGTAAACTGCGTATCGCCGCGTGCTCGGATAGCAACCTCTGTTTCCCGGATCTCAGCGCGGACTCTAGACTGCATTTCGGGATGCCGGGCAAGCTCGAAGAGAATCCAGCCCAGGGCATTCGACGTTGTGTCATGTCCCGCAAACAAAATCGTGCTAAGGATTGTTGGCCAAAAGACGCTGGAAGGAACAATGGTGCATACCACATCTGCGCTAACAATTCCTCTTCTGACAACTTGTTTTTTGCCTCTGAGTCCATGTTGGCCTTGACTTTGGAATGGTGAGCAGCGTCGACGGAGAAACGAAACCATCATCTACCCAGCAAACTGAAAATGTCCCGGTTCCCCTTGCCTGCCAACAACGACTCGGCTTTCTCGTGCACCAGTTCCCTGGCGACTTCCGTGGCCACCCTTTTCATTTCTCGTACGCGTTGCATCCGAGCGCTTGGACCGTAATCGGCCATCCAGTCGAGTATCGGTGTCGGAATATACTTGGAGACTGTCTGCGCGAAAATCTGTCTCGCAGACAGACGTCCGAAAACGTCGTTCCTGTACGAAGCATAAAGTTGCATCGCGACTACGGAGAAGACGCCGAATGACTAACAAAAAATTCTTATACACCTTGACCAGTGGGTGGGCATCATCTTTGACTGCGCCGAATTGGACATCGAATGCGGCTGCCAGGAAGTGTGAGATACATTCGCACCGTATGCAGTATAAGTCGTACCTTGACCAATTGCATCCAATGTTCCGCGGGAGAGCCAAGGGGGGATATTGATCACGGCTTTCTGGTCTGCACTGTTTCCTATGATCTCCATCCATTTCATGCATACCTGCATTGCAGTCAAGACAAGTGAAGGCCGGCCGAGTTCGTATGCATAAGCTTACTGATTCAGCACATCCCTTGAAAACATGCAGGAAAGCCTTGGATTCCGGACCCCCAAATCCCGGAAGAAGGACCCTTCGGTGTCGCTTATGATCTTCCCCTATCAAAGGGCTTATCAGCATGAATAATAAAGCGCTCTGTACTACATACCCTCAGCCCAACTGACCCCCTTTCCATTCAGCATTCTCATCGTCGCACGGAGATTGCTCTGCCTCGGGTAACTGTATGCCAAAGTGTTGAATATCCGTTGAAGTGCTTTGGGGTCTGCGACCAAAAGTGTGTCCTCCTGAAATACATCAAGTCGCAAAATCAGATAACGAATCAAGAGTGGAACTTGCCCCAAAGACAGTCTTGAAGCGAACGACGTCCCCATAGAGGGCATGCCATTGAAAGTCTGTTTGACCCGCCGGACGCTGGAAGATCTCGAGTAAGTTTCCTAGAAAACGTCAGCACATGTGGGGAGGGAACAACGATGGTCTTACCATAGACGAACGAAGACGACTTGGGGCCGCGGATCCCGGACAAAGATGGACGAGCGAGATGTTTGAGTAGAACGTAGTAGGCGATAACTGCCAACCCCAGCGCTACAAAGGTAGACATGGTGGTAAACAAGCGGTACAGTGAGCTAGCACACGGAACCGAGAATTTACGGTGCTTTATGAAACACTGAACGAAACCAAGTCCAATTTGTGGGATGACCATTTCCTCAAGGAGGTCGAGAAGGTCTTCTGAAAATGGAATGTTCCCAGTCTGAAACGCGGGAGAACACCACGGTGGGTTAAAGGCGATTTTTGGCTGAATTGCGGAGTCCGCCGTGGTTGGGTAGTTTCATCTAGCGTGAGGCACATTTCCGCAAGGCTTCCCTTCCTAGCTGAGAGATGAAACATTCAAGTTCAAAGATATCCCAGCCCTTCACGATCATGATCAGTGGTTAAAAAACGATCGCGACAGCGGCGCTCCGGCGGCGACGTAGGGCTGCTATAGCATGGACCAGGTAAAAAGTGATCCAAGATGGCGAAGGTTCGCCACACAATTCCTCATGCTGATACTGTGAGGGACCAGGAGAAGGATCTGAAACACATAAAACCACCGGGTTCCATTTCTCGCATTTATCAGGGCGTGACTACGAGTCGAAATTAAGAGAATGAACGGATTATCCGGGCCCCGTGCAAGTGGAGGTTCGAATCATGTGGAGACACATCAATTGAGACGAGAGTACGAAGACTCAGTACTCATGCATGCAAGGTCTATGGGCAACGGGATCCATCTAAAAATCGGAAGACCCCAATTACTGACAAGGACGCACCAAGGATGTAGTATAGAGGGTATTCCAGGATGACTCTACAGCGATACGAGACGGGCCGATGACATGAGCGTGCTTAGAATCTGCCAGAAGGTTTAGTTCGGAACTGCGGCCTGGCAAAGTGTCGTGAGAACTTGATGCTACGTTCACAGACTCGGACTTCAGGCCGTGCACATACATATTAGGCTGTCAACGCCGGGCTGCGGAGCAAAGAACGGTGAAACATTTCATCCTTCTGTTCGTTGAGCTCGTTTTATACACAATGCATTGAACCTGGTTGCTACCACTGGTACCTCGACGCACGGTGGTTTCGCTATCCCTACCGCTTGTGTATCTTTTCCATGAGTTTCCGGGACGACGAGTCGTCACCAACTCTAGTCTCGGAACTGCAAGGAGAAAGAAACTTTTCAACTAGCCCGGAGCATATCGCTGAGATCATTGTTTCGCTAGGTTCCTCTGTGGTTGGTGGAAGCCGGACTTGTCTGTCGCCGTGCGAGGGGGGCCATTCCATCGAGGAGCATTCATGCATAAGCTTGAGGGCGACTTGCATGTCGTCTCGTTCCCCAGATGAAGTGATATTTTCCAATGTCCTTTCGTCTCTGAGACACAGTGCACTGACTTGACTGGCAACCCCGCTTGTCAATGTACGCTGCATTCTAGACGATGTAACATGTCCGATCTTTTGTGGAGCTTCAAGGCCATTTCTCGATCTCATGGTCAAGATGTTGGCCCTCCGTTAGTATTAACCGGAAACAAATAAGCCTTGGAAACTACGCAGCATCAATGTACAAAACAAACAAGCATACTGGTGATCTCCACCCTCTCTGATCCCTCAAGTTTCAAGCATCATCCTCACGTGCAATGACCGACACTGCCAACGGCAGCTGAGAGCCGCGTTCCAATTCGCCATAGATTACCGGAGTCATCAAGCCAGACGGTCCGCGACATACCCTTTCAGATCGTTCCGTCGTCGTCAATTCAAACCTGCCAAAGATTTCGACGAGAAACGCTTGAACCTCGATCACGCTGTCATTCGTCATTGATCAGTTGCATCTACCGTGACGGATAAGAAATTTTGCGTACGCAAAGCGCCATCCCAAGCATGCACGGGTGCCACCACTGAATGTCATCCTGTCATTCAGGACGTTGGAGTCAATTCGGACACAACATGCGGGTGCGCCTTACAGATTCGAATACACGCCAATCTGGACGGCTTTCTTGTCGCTCGCCACACCATCCAGCCAGCGATCGGGATTGAACTCCTGTGCATCCTCGCCCCACAACTCTTTACTGCTGCAGGATTTCAGGACTAAAAAGTCAGGGTATATATATAACGAGCACAGCTCACCGGTTATACGCAGCGATCGACGCTATTATACCCGTCCCTTTCGGGACAACTATTTCGTTCATTATTTCACCTGATTCCGTGGTAATTGGTCGAGCAAGTGGAAGGATGTCGTCTCCACCAGCAACGCGCAGGAGGCGCGATACCATTGGATGGTATCGTAATCCTTCCTGACCATGTGGCAATACAGTCAGTCATATAACAAGGGACGCTTGGGGTATTGCACACCTTGATCACTGCAGTCGTGTAATGCATCACATCGAAATCGGCAATTGTGAACTGCGTGTCGCCGCGTAGTCGGATAGCAGCTTCCGCCTTACGGATCTCAGCGCGGAGTCTAGACTGCATTTCGGGGTGCCGCGCAAGCTCCAAAAGAATCCAGCTCAAAGTGTTTGACGTGGTTTCATGACCCGCAAATAAAATCGTACTAACGACTGTCAGGAAAAGACTGAACACGAGGGAAACGATGGTACGTACCACATTTGAGATAACAACTCCTCTTCTGACAACTTATTCTTTGCCTCTTCGTCCATGTTGGCCTTGACTGGAAGACGGTGAGTTACATTGACGGAGCAACGAAAATGCCATCTACCCAGTAAACTGAAAATGTCCCGGCTCCCCTTGCCTGCCAACAGGGATTCGGCTTTCTCGCGCACCAATTCCTTTGCTACGTTCGTAGTAACCCTTTTCATCTCCCGTGCACGTTTCAGTCGATGGTGTGATCCATGTTTAATCATCCACTCGAGTATCACAGTTGGGATATACTTGGAAGCTGCCTGCAGGAAAACCTGTTGTGCGGAGGGACGTCCGAAAATGTCGCTCCTGAACACAACATAAGGTTGTATTACAATAATCAAGAGAGGCAAGCCACAAAGGAACTAACAGGGCATTCTTATACGCCTTCACCAATGGGTGAAAATCATCTTTGACAGCACCAAATTGGACATCGAATGCAGCTGATGGAACGTTAGGGATACATCACACATCCGTATGGCACGAACGAAGACATACCCTGACCAATTGCATCTAATGTTCCACGGGAGATCCAGGGAGAGAGATCGATCACGACATTCTCGTCTGCACTGTTCCCAATTATCTCCATCCATTTCATACACATCTACAAATTCAGGTATGACTGTAAAACCGGGGCGAGCTGGGATGCACAGGCTTACAGATTCAGCACATCCCTTGAAGACACTCAGAAATGCTTTAGATTCTGGACCGCCAAATCCAGGAAGAAGGACTTTTCTGTGCCGCTTATGATCTTCTCCTGTGAATACGCCTAATATTAGTGCTCTGAGTAATTGAATGCTATGCAGCGTACCTTCGGCCCAAATGATTCCCTTTCCATTTAGCATGTGAGAAATAACCCGGTTAGTTTGTTGCTTCTGATAACGGTAAGCAGAGGTGTTGAATATCCGTTGTAGTGCTTTTGGATCTGCGATCCAAAGTTGGTCCTCCTGAAATCCACCAAGGCGCGTGACATTAGACACTGTGATCGATACGGTACCGGCGAGGAGTTGAACTTACTCCAAAGACGGTCTTGAAGCGAACGACGTCCCCATAGAGCCTTTGCCACTCAAAATCTATTTGACCTGCCGGACGTTGAAACATATTCAGCAAGTTTCCTGGAAAATGTCAGCACAATGTGTGGGACGAACATAAAAGGGATCTTACCATAGATGAACGAGGTGGATCTCGGGCCACGGATCGTAGATAAAGATGGACGAATGAAGCGTTTGAACAAGGCATAAGTGAAAACGACAGCTGCCAAACCCGCCGCCACAATGGCAGACATCTTGGTGAACGACTACGAGGAGACACGCGAACGGCTGAGTTTATAAATGCGAAGTGACCCTGAATTACAGCCAAGTCTTGCAGATCTGTCCGATTCGGATTTCTACAGCCATTGTTCTCAGAAGGCAACGTGCCCAGTCTGAAACGCCGGAAGGAAACATCCTTGGCGGTCTGAAATGGACGACTTACACATACTTGTCTCATGACACTACACCTCTTACTCGTTGACGGCGATTATTGGTCAAGTTATGAAGATCACGATTGTGCACGACCCCCGCTCCCGGAAATGAAACCTTCCAGTTCGAATATATCCGGTCTTTCATGACCCATGATTGGCGTTCATTGAGGTTTGTCTGCAAATACGAATCGCGTCAGCGGAGACCCGGCGCCGAAATACGGGTCATTTGCGGCTATAGAATACACCATGTAAGATGGATATATCCAAAGTCCATGTGTCAATGGGATGATCCGGGCAAACGAGTCCCGTTTTGACATATTACATTGGCGTCTTTCAAGACCACCCCATAAATCTCGATCACAACCGCGGTCACATTTTTGCCCACGCACCGACGACGTCGCGAACCCGGTAGGATCCATCTCAGACCCATCTGAACGAATTATTTACTTTCCTTTCTCACGTACACGGCAAATGTCCATGTTCCATTCTGTGTGGGCTAATCAGCAAATTTAAGCGGGAGCATGGCGAGCATGATGATACTGGCGCGAGTAAATGGGCAATAGACTGGAAGCTAAGAGAAAATGTCCGCTTGTCTGGCCACGACAGAGCTTGATGACCCGATGAATTTCAAGAGGAAGACTTCCTACGGTGGCCCAATGCGTTTGCAAAATCAACGTATCTCGCCCAAACAGTGGAGTCGGTACCATCCGGAGACAAGGCAGTACTGAGAGAATGAAGCTTGTGGTCGCGAACAGCGTCTTGGCTACTAATGCTCGACTCGGTAGCGAATCTGAAACATCATTGCTATTGCAGAGTGGAGAAACTGGCCCATCGGTGCAACAAATGTTGTCGAGACTTGACTGCGCTTTCCAGCACTTTCCAAGACTTGTGTAGATGAGGTACATTGTGGAAAATCTGATAGGCAGAAAACCGGCTACCGATGATGGCGGGACCAGTGACGAAACCTCTAGTCGAGCTCGACTGCGTCGGCTGACACCAAAAAGAGTTCCCTAGACGACGGAACTCACCCAGTAGATAAAAAGCCCGCCTGTATCCTTCTCCTTACTCGTCATGTTGCGCTACCGCTCTCGTAAGAAAATCGCACGTCGTCGAACACACGTGGCTAGAAAACTACAAGCTTTGCAATACCAATCGCTTCTTTGCATTATACATCGGCATCTGATCCTACGGCGCCGCAGAGTTCGAATCCAGGGAATCACAGCTTCCTGTAGACGATTAGCCTCTCCCGACCTTCATGCTGTGGGATTGAATTTTCCGGGATCTTATCCAAGACTTTCTCCCAACCATCTCCGAGCACCTCTGCATAGTGTTCGGGTTTCACGAAGAACGGTGGGCCCGCATCGTTCACACCTAGGTCAAGTGGAAAGACGAGTGTGACGAGGTAACCGCCAGGCTTCAGTAAAGCATATATTTGTTTGCCCCATTCACCCCTGCGAACCGGGGGGATGGCAACAAAGAATCTGACAAACTATTTATATAACAATTTCACAAAGGCGGGTAAGCATACTCACGTATAGTCGTAGATCAAGGAGAACCGTTGATCATCAGAGACTGAAAGATCAAAGAAGTTCGCTACCTCGAACGACACTTTGGAGCCTAGAACTCCCGAATCACTTCGGTTAAAGTGACTGACGAAGATTAGTACGTGATCAGTCCCGCTCAGCTTTTCCTTACTCGTATGCAGCCTGAACTGCTGCTGGTGACAGATCGATGGCTAATGCATCGAGACCCAAATGAGACGCGATGAAAGTTGCATCGTAACCCTAGTACTTGAAGTGAACACTTGAACAATGATGAAGCTTATCAGAGCCTACCCGACCACATCCTGGGACGAGAGCACGGCCAATCTTGGGAAGATCAAGTTCGTTCGACAGGATAAGGTCGCGGATGGGAGGCTGAACATCCCCCGTATCCCAAGGTGTCACACCAGCCTTCCTGTGAGAAACATGGGTCAACTCAACGCTGGCGTTCACGTTGCTGGCATCCCAACCATGCATTATCCCAACCAGTGACGGAGTTGTCATTGACGAGGCGAATAAGTTCCTTGTGAACGGCCGCGAGTGCCTCGGACGGCGCTACAGTCATGCTTTGGGGAAAGGTTGGGTTGTTCCCATGATTGCAAGATCCAGACATCTTATTACTGACAGCTTCGCACGGTTTACATACACCAACAAGCCTGAATATTGAATTCTGATGACTGCCGTCGTATAAGCCATCGTATCGAAATCGGCACTCGTGAACTGTGTACTATCGCCGCGTGCTTGGACAATAGCCTCCGTTTTGTAGATCTCAGCACGGAGTCTAGACTGCATTTCGGAATTCTGCCGTGCATTGAAGTTCCAAGAGAATCCTAACGATGGTTAGACGTCTTAGACTTTGAAAGGCTGAACGCTAAAGGTGAACAACGGTACATACCGCATTTGAGATAGCAGCTCCTCGGTCAACTTGCTCTTCGCCTCTGTATCCATGTTGGCCTTGACCGCAGGATGGCGAGTAACATTGAAACGTATGCTTACTAAGCAAGCCGAGGATGTCCCGGTTCCCCTTGCTTGCCAACAGAGACTCGACCTTTTCGCGCACCAATTCTCTTGCTACTTCTGTGACCACCCTCCTCACCTCCTGCGCAAGTTAAAGTCGATGGGTTGATCCATGATCAATCATAAAACCATTACCATTCAGCCTTCAAATTTATATAAATCGCGTCAGCAGCGCACCAGCACCGAATTAAAGGAAACAGTGCAGCCATAGAAGGACTACTTGCCATAGTCAACTAAGTGCTTTGAAACCATGTCGCTTAATCGAACTATCTGCATATCCTACTAAAGGAATGGTGAAGAGACAAAAAGCATAGTCTAACCTAGCTTTCGTTCCTCTTGTCCTCACGAGCAGCGACCGACACGGCCAACGGTAGCTGAGAACCAGATCCCATTTCACCCTCAACAACCGGGACCATCAAAACTCCTGGTCCACGGCATACCCGTTCAGACCATTCCGTCATTGCAAATTCAAACCTGCCAACAATTTCCACGAGGAAGGTTTGGATCTCGATTAGGCTGTCGTGCATGATTTCTTCAGTACATAACCTTTCTGGTGAGAAAGAGTGCGTACGCAAAACGCCATCCTAAGCATGCACAGGTGCCGCCCAAGAACGTCATCCTGTCATTTTCCATGATAGAATCAATCCAGGCATATCATGTTAACGCGCCTCACAAATTCGAATACACGCCAATATGAACGGCTTTCTTTTTGCTCGCCACACCTTCCAGCCAGCGATTAGGGTTAAACTCGTGTGCATCTTCCCCCCATAGGTCTTTATTACTGTGGGGTTTCGGCACCGATTAGCGATAATGTATCATCACGAGCACAGCTCACCGATTGTATGCAGCGATGGACACCACTATCCGTGTCCCTTTCGGGATGGCTATTTCATTGATCGCTTCCCCTGATTCCGTGGTAATCGGTCGAGCGAGTGAAAGGATGTCGTCTCCGCGAGCGATACAGTGAACGTGAGGTACTACTGGATGGTATCTTAATCCTTCCTAGTCATGAATCCATTCAATGGGTAATACAAGAGAGGTACTTGAAGAACTATGCACCTTGATCACCGCCATCGTGTAAGGCATGGCATCTGTTACGATTCGTTTATCCTCGTACTCTTCTTTTTCGGACTCATCGTTCCTTTTCTCCTACGACTACACCTTCGTCTCATACCTCCGACCCAATGGTCTACACTTGCTTCGTAGTCGTATCCCTCCATCTGATTTCTCGTTGTCATCATTTTCATTCTTGCTTACTCTCCATGTGACATCATCGACTTCGATATGTCATTTCACCTTAGTCTTGACTCCGTCGGCCGCCGATGAGTCATTCCTTTCTCGTCACACAGTGACACCTTATGACTCGACTTCGTATCTCCCACGCCTGCCCTAAAACCCTTAGGACAGTATATATACCGTCGATACTTGTCCAGTCTCTTTAGCTTAGATCTCCTCTGTACTTGATACCTTGTACACGAATCTAGCCCCTTGAACTTCTCTCGTCCCTTGTCCCTTTGAAAGCCTACGCCCGTGCTTTGAACGGGTGTCTCGTCCTTGAACCTTCGAACCATTGAACCTGTCAAGTAGGAAACCCCCTTGACTATCTCCTGAACGTTCCAAGAGGAAACCCCCTTGAACGCCCTCGAACCCTCGACCCCTCACAGAGGCGACGCTTGCCGCTCTACCCGAGACCAAGCGTAACAATTGGCGCTCTTTTGAGTTTACCTTTCACTTTCGAATCCCAAGGCTTTGCTCGCCTCCGCCAGTAGTGGTGTCGTCCGACTCGTTCTTTATGATCTCCATATCGACACATTTACCAATCTTGTCCACGTTATTCCGTACCCATCCTGGGTAGTCAAGACCACATAAGTCGTCCATCTTCCAGTCATTTTCCGCAAGCTCGATGAAGGGGAACTGCTTGCAGACGATATCGCGGACATGATTCTTGGCAAACACACTTGCTTGACCCCACTGCTTTGGGGCTTTATTGTCCATAGCGAGATCCATCCAGGCGCTTTTGATCGTCTTTCGCAATGCCTTGAGTGTCTGGTCTGAGATCATCTTGCCTGTCTCGTCCTCGAGGTACGCCAGCCTGGTGCGAGAGTGTTTGCTAGCCTCAGCGGTGCTTGTCCATGCACTGAATGTGTCTCGACGCCAGAATCGTATATAAGGGTAGTCTTGCTCCCTTTTGGCAGGCAATGTGAGTGTTGCTATGCCCACCCGAGGGCCTGAGATCTGTTCAAAGAGGGATCTAAAAGAATCATGGAGTATTGAAGAGTCCCTTAAACTGAATATATGCGCCTCACTTTGCAAGATCCCGCTCTGTGCTGACTTTGAGCAGCTCTCGTTCAAGCACACTGCAACGTTCCTTGTACCTTGATAATTCTTGCTGCATATATGCGGTCTGGATGGATAGGATGCGATGTGAGAAAATTTTAATATATGAAACACACCTGATTAGGACCGTTGTACGTGTTCGACTGTGGGAAAGATGGCGGCGAGGTGGGGAGATAAGATTCAGTACCTCGGCTAGAGAACGGTTGTACAGGTGGTAGCAACTCATTTGTGGAGCTGAACGAGCTGAAGTTGAAATTAGGACAATCCATAGAGAAGAGATTTCTGTCACGTCCAAGTGAGATGATAAGGAAACAAAGTAAAGGACAATCTATGCGACGCGACGTGTCGAGACATAGTAGCAACTCCGATTCGGCATATTCCGCCAACTTAAATTGCCGTAACGCCTCACTGCCTCGTATAGTTTAGCCGATATGTTTCCGATCCCACAGCCAATCAAGAAAGCACCCGTTGTCGACATGTCTGGGGATGTTGTTCTCCTCGAGATCGATAGTATCACCCCACAATGGGACCTATATACTTTCTCACTTGATATCCAGCAACCGGGCAGAAAGGTAAGAAATACTTGATTTTTTTTCTTCATCTATTAATCTTGTCTTAGCAAATTGTTCTTCACATGAAACGTGATCCAATTGAGAAAGTATCCATGTATGTACATATGTTTAATCTTGCTATTATTCCTAATCTGAACCGATCACAGTGAAATTCAAACTGACGAACCCGAGATCGCATCCACCATAGAAAGGTATGTTAATTTCTTTCGTTTTATTTGTACTCATTATTTATTAGTGTGGTTAAAACTGAGGACGAGGCTGTTGCTATCCTCGAGCTTCCAGATCCGAAGCTCGAAGAAGTTGAGAATTTTCCTGTCAATCTCAATGCCCAGGAATTCTCTAGGTATTATCTAACACTAGTCCCAGTTGTCCCATTTACTTACTAATGTTTCCATCTAGCTGTCCTATCTCCCCATGTAACATTCTGATCCGTCGTCCAAGCATAGCTTTTCGCCAAGATTTGCCAAAGTACATGGTTCGCCCATTTGACATGCCGGAAGGGAGTACAACCAAGCACGCTAACGATGCTGCTCATGTCGAGGAACCAGCCACCAAACGAACTCAATCGCTCTAGATAGATTCTCGTACTCGTACAGTCGTACTATAAAAATACCAACTTGGTAGTGCACAAATGATTATGTTTTCAAAACAAGAGAAATATCTCAATTGCACGACCTACTCTGCGTCTACATCGTCGGTATCATCGTACTCTAAATTTAGTGCTGCGAAGTCCGAAATGTCTAAACCAGGCTTTTCCAACATAAAAAATCGTTCTTCTTCTGCTCCAGAAGGTAATACAATCCTGTGTGGTATCATCGCAACGACACTCTTGATAGTCTTCACATCAATGATCGCAATTGAATTGAGTAGTGTTGAGGCAGCGAGGACCTGAAAGGATTGTTAGACAAGTTGAGGATCTGGTTCGGAGTAGAGTTTGACAATAGCAACGTTGTTGAAAAATGTGGTACCGTCTTCAGCTGTTTCACCAAGTTGGGTGAAGAATTGCACCTCGCCCGCTCGAGTTGAATCGTTCAGGAGAAACTAAGTTGTAGAAAGGATCAGTACATCATATACATATAGGACGGATAAACGCACCTTCACATTCCGGGATACTCGTAGGTCATTAACAGATTTGAGACTTTCACGCCATAGAGATCGTGCGGTCTGTCCATTTGGCAGGCGCAGCCGTGCCCACCTGAAAATGCGAGGGACATTTTGACCAGCAGGTAGGTAGCGTCGAATGGCAGTGAGAATTTCCGGTTCAGGAGAAACGGGATACCTGTCCCGTTTGCGAAGAAGTGCAAAGCCATCTCCAAGGTCGATGGCGGCAATGGGGAGGGACGCTTTTGGTTCTTCGAGCTCCGGGATGACAGCAAGTAAGGCATTTACTTGACAACGCCTGACACCCTCACGCGACAGATTTGCATATGGACGCGAGGGCTGGCGTATCTCTTGGCCAAGATTTCCTATTGTCCGCTCCATCGTCCATTGAGCGTAACATATGGGAGGGCCTTTCTGGATGGCCTCGGGGACGAGGTGCAGGACTTGATGAATGGCAGGACGAATGAAATGAAGTCGACTTTGTTTGAGTTGGTAGTAAAGTAACTCGAACTCCTGTTCCCAGGAGCAAAGTAAAGTATGTGCTTCTTGCAGATGGCGAAACGCGATGGTGTGCTGACACATGATTTGAAATCCGCGCACGAGTTTACAAAAATTTGACCAGTACTTCGAGGGAAGAAGCGAGTAGAGGAAGATTGGAGCGTAGCCAAATAAATAGAGGTGGAATTCCCATGTCTTGTACTGCGTGTTGATCTTTTCAGCAATGTTACGCGGTTTGCGATCAAAAGAACCAGGAAGGTAGCGACCAGCATCCTCAACAAGTTGACCATGTTTACCCCACACAACGAGATCGCGTAAAACAGCCCAGTCCCACGACGACTTGTCGTCGTCAGGTGCCGCATCAATTGTGCCACGCCAAAGGGAAATTAAGAGATCGGAAAGATTGCCTGCGAGGTGCATGATATCGGTTGTCATACAGAACGGCACACCAAGAGAGCAAGAGGGTGGTAGACCAAGAATTAGAGGAGGCTTCGTGAGCCCAGTCTCCGTTTTCATTTTGTCCCATTGTGTTTGATTTTGAACAGCGACGATCTTCTTCAAGTTCTCAGCGTATTCCAATGACCCTCCCTCAGGTAATTCGAAAGGATCAATATCGTCATGATCAGTGACAGTACGCGGGCGATCACGAGGACAGAGAAGGGCTGGGTAATAATGGGTACCTTTGCGTCGACCAAGAACCCCACAGTACAGACGGCAACCATTTTTGCCACTGTGTCCAACCATTCCATCCCAATACACAAGGCCAGGGCCATCAGCTCATCTGAAAAAAAAAAGTGCTATAGTAGTCAACAGCCAACTATGTAGACTCCATGAGTCACTTGTAGTGCTATGTAGTAAACACATCACATATCTTAACTACCAGATACTATATAG
>JBBPSB010000533.1:0-16160 GCA_038093375.1 Xerocomus brunneocitrinus
GCAGACGAGTAACGTTATCGCTTGATGACTCTCCAGCCATTCAGTTTGCTCTTCATCAATCCAAAATGGGATTAGTTACCCTCGGGGGGGCTGCCCCTCCTTCGGCTAGTTTTTCAGATGAAGGGACCTGACGTGCGAAAGGTCAAGCTCCGAGTGAGCACTCAAACGAACACAATTGCACGAGTCTTGCCATGCGAAAATGTAATAAATCCTTTCGTTTATCGATAATAACGAGTTGTTCAGACCGCACAATCGAATCCTCCCGCAGTGCAGTGCGAATTCCTGTACAAATACGTCTAATGCCTCGTTAACTTGCACATGTACCACGCCATAGATAAGTAAGACGTACTGATAACTGGATGACGGGAACCACTGCCATCTTGATTAAATAGCGGCGATGAACTGCAACCAAAGGCAATCTTTGTCCGCCGCGCATTCAATTGTCCCCAGATCCTGTGTGATCGAATAGCCTGTATAAGATCGCCCAGCCCCGAGAAGACCGAAAGAAGACACATAAGGGTTGTTGTGCCCCCTAATATCCTCGATTGATCAACGAATTATCCTGATTTGTCCGAGCGCGTCTCAACAAACCTTTTGGGCATCGCATCTAGGTAATCGAATATCACCATCTTTGGAACTGCACACACGAGAGTCCCGCTAAAGACTGCCACTTGCGTAACCCCTGTCATGTGCGTGTGAGTCTTTCGAAAGTGATATGACTTTTTCAAGTTAATCTCATGAGATGTGGCGCTAGGTGGGAAGACCTGGAAACACAAAAGAAAAGAAGAAACGGAGATCTCTGGAACGACTGGGGAAACTTGCACTGTACCTGAAGATCATATTCGAAAAGAACGCTAGTAATGACCGCGTGTGCGATGTCATTTATTGCACTGGACAACTGATCGTACTCGCGGCGCACTTATATGATTAGATCCAGGGAGTGACGACTCCAGAATGAGGCGTAAGATGGAATAGCGGGGTAATTCACCGCCCCGGCATTTTGAATGCAAGGAAAATCACAGGATTGAATAAATAATGTCGAACGTGTGACCAGAGCATACGACGGGCGGGATTGAGCACATGATTGAGCATTGGTTTATCAGGGTTAGTGCTGAGAATGAGCTTCCAATGAAGGGCTAACATAGAGTTTGTGACGCAACTGTGTGGGTAAAAAGGGACTCAATGCAAAGGCCCGCAGCAGAGCTGATGAACATAATTGTGTTGGTATAACACAGGATTGTGAATTCATAGCCCACAACAATCAGTGATTGATTTACGGACTAGCTCAATACCAAACTTCAGGCCCTTTGGGGGGCAAGCGGTGATGATCGGCGGTAGACAGGTTGGCGCGGCTTGAAAAATGGTATGCTTCATCCGATCCACGTGTTCCCGACCCAAGTTCCCAAGCTGGTCCGCTTTCGTGATTATTGCTTGCAATGTGAACTTTGTTCCACCCGACTGTTGAACCTGGGCGTCTAACTCAGCCAGCATGGCTTCATCGCTGGTCTGTAAGCCGTGAGGACCAGAAAACAATACGTATATGCGTCGGAGCCTTGGGCGTCGGCGGATCAGGCAAAGGTCTAAATATATTGAGATGAATCACTCACTCTTCGCGAGATGTGACATAGTGGTTGAACACAGTACCCCATTCCGAGCGCCCTCGTGAACCGTATCCAGGGGAGTCGACAACAACCAGCTTACCAGGGTAGGGGCCAACTCTGAAGAAGTTCAGAGCTTGGGTGCGACCCTGTAAATCCCCTGTGAACGCCGAAATAGAAACGGGGAAAGCCACTAACCGCCTTCTTGCTTGTAAAAAGCAAATCTTTGCGCCCAAGAACAGCGTTGAGCAGCGACGATTTGCCTACATTTGCTCTGCCTGGTCTTGTCAATCTAACGGGTACTTTTAGATCGTGCTTGCTTACCAGTTACAATCACCTTATTGATTAGGAAGTAAAACAATTGTATGAGAAGCAATTTCAACTCACTTCTGGCAGTCGGTTGAGTCGCGGAAACGAATTGACATCCGTTACAGTGGCAAGAAACTCGGCAGAGCCTGAGCTTTGAAACGCTGTCTTTGAGCTCGCGGAGCTATTCCTTAACAATAAACGAGCGTGGTCTTTCACACACGACACTTGAATTGCTTGGCGGCGAGGGGACAACAGCCTCGACATGGCTGAGATTCATCCAATGAGGCGTAACTGAGTGTTGTTTGACTTTGTTATTTCTCAAAGCCTTTGCTAAACATGTGCAAACTCGTCCAAGCCAAGGTCCTACTATTTCCCCGACGATGGATCCGCAGGCTGGTATGGATGAATCGACTACGGACGACGATAACGCATCACAAACAACAGAAGACGACCCTCAAGTTCCCGATAACCCACCCCCGGTCTCCGTCCCACCACCACCAGTGCCGGTGCAACCATCCACTCAAGTTGTGCAACCTCATCGCGAACGACCCAATTACCAACTAAGGCATACTCTTCGAGGACACACGCAATCCATATCCGCTGTCAAGTTCAGCCCTGATGGAACACTTCTCGCGTCTTGTGGTATGCCTTGCTCACTCTTATCCTCCTGCCCATTGAGCGGATCTATCCGTAGCCGCCGACAACACGATCAAAATATGGTCTCCGTTCACCGGAGAACTGATACGGATCCTGAACGGTCACACCAAGGGACTTTCCGACATTGCATGGTCCACAGATGGCACGTACCTCGCGTCCGCATCGGACGACACGACCATACGGATATGGAACGTAGACACCGTGCGTTCATCCTCCCACAAATACGCCTGTCTCCTGGAAACACGGTGCAAGCTAGGGCTTAACCATAAAACACCTCCGGGGTCACACAAGCTTTGTGTTTTGCGTAAACTATAGCGTTGCGTCCGATCTGCTGGTGTCTGGAGGGTGCGACGGCGACGTCCGGATCTGGAATGTCGCAAAAGGTCCGTCACGTCGATCATTTTTATCCCGCTGCTCAGCCTGTCGGCTTAGGCAGGTGTACCAAGACGTTGAATGGTCACATGGACTATGTTACCGCCGTCCATTTCAACCGAGATGCCACGCTTATCGTCTCTTGTGCGCTTGATGGATTGATGTGAGGTGCCTTTGTCTGCCCATCAACAGTTGCCTAACATGTCTCGCAGTCGTATCTGGAATACTACCACAGGAAAATGTCTCAAGACACTGACCGAGGGAAACGAGACAATATGGTAGTTATACTCCCGCCGCCTCAACTACCTTCACTTAATATGTGCTAGTCAACACGTGCAGTTCTCGCCCAACTCAAAATACATCTTGTCAACGGCACATGATAGTGCAATTCGCCTGTGGGATTATCATACTTCTCGATGTTTGAAAACGTACATGGGCCACAAAAACGAGAAGTACTGCATCGCCGCCTGCTTCAGTGTTACGGGCGGAAAATGGATCGTGTCGGGCAGCGAAGACAACAAGGTGTACATTTGGGACTTGCAGAGTCGTGAAGTTGCACAAACTTTGGAAGCCCACTCTGGTATGCCTATCATCTCGGATACCTTTGAGCTGTATTCATGAGAACTTCCAGGCATTGTTGTCGCTGTCGCTGTAAGGTAACCCCATTTCGACAAAGTGCAATCTGATCATTGTTCTCCCAGACCCATCCTCATCAAAACATCATAGCGTCCGGTTCAATAGAGCCAGACCTTACAATTCGAATATGGTCAGATCGGGGGCCTGCTTAATATATCCCCTGAGGATCCTGTATCAATGTAATATCTTGTTTTGTCATGCTGCAACGTCATTCGGTCGATGTACATGTAGACGCATGTAGTAAAAGTACAGGAAAACTTCGCGCGCTTGACCATCATCCCGTCTTTCATACAGGCTTAGCATTGAGAAGATCTTGATCCAAGTTAGAGCAAGGCACCATTTCGTACGCACTAAAGACGCTTACCCTTTGCAACTTCCTTGTCTGCATCTGTGAGTCCAGAATCATGAGCTTCCAGGAAAGCATCGACTTCGTCCATGACTTGGTCGTCATCCTCTCCATGAACCATATCCAGCTCACTATCGTCATCGTCATCTCCCGCATCATCGATGGCAAACGGTGTTCGTTCCAAGAATGCTGCGTTGACTGCCTTCACGTGTGGCAAGGGAGAGAAAACAGATGATAATGTTTTCTCAGAACCACCGTCATACGCAGCCAGGGGATCAATAGTGAGAGTAACCGATGAACCATGGGATGCAATTGTCGACGTCGGCGCAGGTGAGATGAGCGACTCGCGTGCCTTGGGTTCTTCCAGCTTGGTGTACCGCCCAATGGTAGGCCGGTAGATGACCTGGTGCTTGCCGATCGTCTTTCCGAGCTCATCGCTGAGTTTGTGGAATATCTTCTTGTTATCCTCTGTTGCAATATTGGACCAAAGGTCTTCCAAGAAGCCTCCGCCTGAAGTGGGCAGCTCCAGGTCTGGGACAGGCTCTAACTTGAACGACGCTGATAAGTCAGTCTCGAAGAATGATTCCAGTATTTCATCGGCCAAGACGACCATTCGGAAACTGCTCAATCACAGTCAATAAGGTCACCCAAGTCCACTGTGCTATCCCGTACGTTGCAAGATTAAGATATGGTTGATTGTGCCCTATCTGCTGCGGCTCGGTTTTCCCGGTTTCACTATTTGTTTCTTGTGGTAAGAGGGTATCACCGTACTCAAAGGCATTCGTCATGAAGCGGCTAACGGCGCCCAAATAGGCGTCACCGACTTCATGCCGGAAAATAAACTACAGGGGCTCCAGTTAGATGATGACATGCCATACCGTCTGACTGACTCACCAAGAAAGACTCTGAGAGTGTCAAAACCTCGTCCTTTGTCAGATATCCATCCTTGTTCTTGTCGTGCAGGTTAAAAAACCATTCTATGCTTTCCATCAGATCGTTAAACATTACGCCGTCTAATCCGAAAACTATGTCCTAATGCCAAAGTAAGCACACAAATGGCAATCCAGCCGTGGAACCCACCTGAAATGATAAAGACCCTTTACAAGATGTATCCCAAAAGTAGAAAAGTCTGTCAACGAGTTCATGTTCTGCGACCTCACGATCAATGCGTTGCTAACCCGAGATGAGACATCAACCAGGAACTACCAGTATGGCGATCTACACACCTGAAAACCGTTGAGCACAATCTTCTCGTTTCGCGCCCAGGTCAAGATCTCACTCAGGAACACCCTGAAAGTCTTTAGTTCGATTCTCGTTTCGGGTCTGTCTTGCATGCTGTCAGTGACGAGCAGCGAGGGCGGCGGTGCGACAGTTGGTGGAGGTGGCTCTACACACATCGCTTTGTAAAGCGCATCGTAGATTAAGCCCACCTGCTCCTTTGTAAACCTCGCGAGCGTCTTGAGATTTCGAACGGCAGCCCGTCTTGAGAAGTTCTCGATATTATTGACAATTTCGTTGCGGTATTTACGCCGCTCCGAGAGTATCGTCTCATCGGTGATTACTGCGAACTCGCGGAAGGACACCAGGAGGAGCTCCTGGAAACGTGTGATGGCACGTGCCCTCGGGTCTGGTGAATCTGGGTGCGCTGACTCTCCGAGAGACGCAAAATACTCTCTCATCAAGCTACAAAGGAATATGAATAACTACAACTGGTGACAGAGTGACAGACTTACTTCAAAAACCCTCCATCATCTTGAATTTGCAACAATTTTTCCCCGTTGATCTTGAGGATTGCTATGGAAGAAAAATAAGGGGTGGTCTAATCATGATCGAATACACTGACCAAGTCTGTGGAAGTGTTAGAAAAGAATTTATCCCAAAGCGGTAGAAACCGTACCCAACTTGAAACAGTACTTTCGGACCCATGCAGAAGAAACAATCGACTATCCGAAAGGCGAATACCATCGGCATGCTGTTGATGTATCTTATAGAGAAGAATGAGCTGGGTAACTGAAACGAGTCTACGCCAAGGATTATACTGACAGACTCAGGAACCACGGCAAAGAGGCTACCGACAGTTGCACGTCAACGGCCGAAAAGTGATCATGTATCATGGGGAGACATCGCACGACCAATGACTCGAAGACTCTCTGATCGAGGAGTGTTCCATGCATAGTCGGACTAGTGGGCAATCAGTTTCTGTTGACATGAAACCGGGTAAGCACGCACCTATAGTATCCGGGCAAAAGGCGATCGCACAGCACTTCAAGGAGCCAAAAAGCTTGTTCTTCTGACATGTAACTGGAATCCGTTGATGAGCATGTGAGAAAATGTAGTGTGCAGTACATACATGAGAATCGCTGCGGCAAGGATGTTCATTGCCTAGATGAATGCATATTGCAGAGGGCACTAGAACTAGACGCGCTGACTTACCTGACAGTACCCTACTTCAGGGTTTTTGAACGAATAAGCCTGTAAGACTCGACGAAGAGCACCGATTCCCTCCTCCGACTGGTACCCAGCATATTCAGGAAGACTACGGTGTAAATCTTTCTCGATGTCTTCTAAGCTGGTGCTCTGCTTGCCCCTGATATCCTTAACTAGTGTTTCATACAAACCTGGATTCGTATATCGGAGGTAAACGGAGCCAGATAGGGTTTCCCAAATCTCGCCACGCAACCGATTGGGTAGCCCGACTTGCACAAGACGCGTGCACTGGGGATATCTCAGTAGAGTTAGGTTTCGACCATGTGCTGTTCCAGGTGTTATCATCGGGACGGGTCGGAGCGAGTCACTTACTTTGCAGATAACCAGTCCAAAGTTTGATTTTCGAAGCTTCCCTTAATCTAGAACGTGCTCAGGGGGTGAATGACACGTGTAGGGGTAACCTCACTTCTTCGGATCACCCGGAAACCTGAACCTTAGGCCAAGACCTCCATGGAAATCAGCCTCCGGAGCTGGAGATCCTTCTTTCGTCTCTGTGATCAGACTGCCGTCTTCCCGCTCATGATCGGCCACCGAAGATGTTGTTGATATGAGTGCCTCAGAATAACAGGTCTTTACGAATCCTTTCACAGCTTTCATCTGACCTCGTTGAAGCTCTACTTTCAACGATTCGCGAAGGAGAGCGCAGAATGCATCTGCTGTTGGTCGCAGGGAAGTAAGCTGGACGATCTGTAAAAAGTCGTCATGTATATCGCGTGAACATTGACAATGACCCACGATCTTCATGCCATGCCACGTTAATAAACTAAGTGCATAGACTCCAGCCCGAGCATTGAGTCGCTCCACACGTCGTATGGTCGACAGGGGTAAGCTGAACCGGACTGATTTGCGGTCTAGTGAGGAGAACGCGAGGTATGGTGGAATTAGATGCAGCTTCCCTGCCTATACGAGAAATGTTCGTTCGATTGCTCGAAAGTCGTAAGTGCTAGCGAACTCACGTATGCATCCTCGATACCTTGCTCGCCAAGACTGAGCACTGCATTAATATCCATCCTTTCGGCCTCTGGGGTGCTTTGGTTGTCGCCATCTTTGAAAGAGTATGAATCGGGAGATTCAGGAATCGAAAAGAAGAGATGAAGTAGCTGCTCCCTTGAGGGCTCCTTGAAATTCCGCAGTTGGGTTGATATCGTTGACATGCCTGCGTCTAGTATCCTCAACCTGCGTTCTCTCCTTTCCCTAGCGAGTATGCGGCGACTGTAGGCGTCGAGACCTTGCGAACAGCCAGCCAATTGTAAGCTAGTCCCAACACGATGTAGACAGGTAATGTTAAGAAGTGAAACTGGAGTAGTAGCGTTGGTTGAGGGGCGACTCCAAGTTCCAAATGAGGTAATACAAATAGCACGCGACCCTAGTACTACTAAGTAAGTAGTACGGGTACCACCCTACTACCCGGATAAAGTCCCGTACTTAGTCCCTACCTCCTGGTACCGCTCAGCTTCATTACCAGAACCGATTGCTTTCTGGCGGGAGACCGTCCACAGTGCGAAGCATCACTATATTTGAAGAAAGGCTAGACCACTGCTCCATGCTAGTCAGACCTAGTAAATGCATACACTAGTAATCTTGAGGAAACTCACCCCGTTGCCTATAAAAATTTGCGCTTTCTGCGCCATTAGCATATCGATTGCTTGTGCGACGTATTTCTGCTCCCAGGTCAGGCTTAGATCCCGATTGCTTCCAATATGTTCCCATCCCCCGAGTTCACGCAGGGCCGCCTTGAGGTCCGTAACCCATGAGTTAGCACCGTTCGTCATGATATAGATATATTCAAGGGGGTATTTCGACTCCTCCCGCACCCTCTTGACCTTGTCGACGATCTGCTCGGTGCTGGGATAGCAGTGGTCCATGTAGACTTTGTAATTCTCGGGAGAAAGGCGAGGATCAGAGTGGACCTGATCATACTTGTCAGGCAGATCTGGAAAGGAGTTGAATGCATTCCAATCCGAGTTCCGGCTTGCAAGAAATTTACAATGCTGAGTGAAGTCACCTCTTCGCACATGGATTACAAGTAGGCCAACCATCGTCCCGGTAACCCTGGGATCCTGGTCCTTTGGCCAGTGCAAAGCGGGCGGAAAAACGACTTCGCGATTTGCCTCCAAAGCGTCGTAAATTAGGGATGACCATCCCCAATGCGCCAATACGGGTAACTTGGACATATACGGCCAGATGCTCAGGAGGCGATCTTTCCGAGAGTACACCCTGAAAGACCGATTATTTCACTGCTAAGGTTTATTTCCATGGACGTACCGAACATCAAATATCTGCTTGTCCGCAGATGTCTCTTCAAACTGGAGGCAAGGATCCTCGATCGACGCTATCTTCTCCACCCATTTATCGACGACAATCTTGACCGTGTCGGAGTCGCTCCAGCCACCCACGTCAGGTAATCGCAAAATGATCGGGTTTGGGCAAACCCTCTGGAAGAAATCCCTGTGTACAGCTTGAGGAGTATCGTCGCCTGGTGGTAACACCCCACCGGCCAGAGGCCCTTACATGTTTGATCGGACTCGACGCTTATAGTACCCAAGAAAGAAGTGTTCCTTACCGTTGACAAGTGCAGTCAGGGGGATCCGAGACGGAATGAGCTTTCCGTTATAATGTGAGTATGGCGTCCCGTCAGTGGCCCAAGTATAGTCATCAAAGACAAAGCTAGGAATGATGTGAGGGAAGAGGTCTCTCAGTTTGCGAGGCTACTGACGAGCGATTGGACGCGTATGCAAGAACATAGCTTAGGATGTAGTCTTGCATGATATTTCCCCATCCTACTTCTACGTTGATGATCAGCCAAGTACAGTGGGGCACGGTGGGCGGCATACTAGACGGATGATTAGGTGACCACAGGTACTTGACGTCTGAATGTTCATAGAGTTGATAATGCGGCAGCTCCAGGTCCAATTTGTGGTAATGTGAATACAAAGGAGGATAGCGACCATACACCAACAAGGAATGGACGAGGCTGCGATTGAATGGAAAGGCAACGAGAATTAGGATCGCCGTTGCGAGAAGCACTGCGACTCGCAAGCAGAGTCGAGCGTAGTGGAAGGGGAGGATAGACATTTGTAGATGTTGTAAGAAGGGACGATACGTCTCACCTGAATGGTCCCTCGGGAGGTCATCAGCTGCCTGCCCTGCGCCGCAGTCCCATAGTATGTAATGCCATTGGATCGATCATGATGCAACATCACAACCAGTGCATCGGGTTTTTGTATGGCAGGCGGGACGAAACTGAGAGTGGGAAAGCTTCCTTTTAAAGGGATAAGTACTACTACTAAGTAGGGATAATCGGGAAAACTTGCCATGCTGTGCCCCTACGTAGCGCGCGTTCGTTAAAGCGCAGGAATTCCTGGACGAGTCCATCCATAACTGCAACTCCAGAGGACCAGGGGGTCTGTCTCGGGGTGATCTATTAGTCGCGAATGTACAAAAACTCACCCAAGCATAGCCTACGAAGCTGGAATTTGCCCAGTCTGTCTTTCAGCTCCAATTTTTCTCGCTCGCATTCACCTGAGACCCATCAAAGCAATGTTTGCATGGAGGGTTTTCCTTGCTGTATGTAAAATTGGGGTGTACGGCAGGCGAAGTTAGACTGGTGACCAGTCCGCTACACGCTGCATGGATTTCAGATAAACCCGCGTGTGGCAAGCCGAAAAGGTGCCATTCCCGGCTAGTTTAGTGGATATCTACACGATCTCTACCTGGCACAGAAGCCACCCCCCACCATTCCTTCTCCCAACCATAGTTACACCCATCGTGGTCGGGGTCATCTTACTCCCTGTCGGATAATGCGTACACAGCACTGGAGGGCGGCGGTAGCGGCAAGCCCCCTGACGAGAGCTTTCTCGTCCCTAACCCAGCCCTAACACTCTGGTCCCTATCCTCGGAGACGGACGTCAGGTGAGGATACCCAAGTGGACTCCTCGGCCCAGCTCGCCCGTTCATGCACAGACTCCGGACTGCGCGCTCGCGCATAGCCCAGCCCAGCAAGCCGTCGATAGACGAGGCGAAGGTCGGACGCTAAAACCATACATGCTTATACGAGTGACATTGCGGGGGTGACGCCTAAGTATTGCGCTGCACAAAAGTAGTTATTGACTTCATTGAGTCCTGGCACTTGTAGTTCGTTCCTTGGGGTGCCCGGACTGATGCACGACAAGATCAGTGGGGAGGTTTGTCCCCAAGATCTCCAGAGTGTCCACATCATCAAAAATATGCTCGTACGTTGGGACCTGTTTGCCATAAATCCCTGATATGGCTGTCCGATGCATGTAGAGTCTCCCGTTTACCCGGTCACCTTGAGTGTTGAGTGGTTATCGACTGAACCCACGCTGTATGCCCTAGTCCTATAGTAATGCCAGTACCAGGATGGAACCGGTAATTATGTGGGGGAAGCTACATAAAGGATTCATTGGGAATGATGATCTACATCGTCCATATGGTTCCATGATTAAGAGCGTACGAAGACATTAGGATTCAAATCATGACGCAATATATCATCACCAGAATCTATTTGTTTCTGGACCGAGTCGCTGTGCCATACGTAACATGACTACGTTGGACGTCAGACTGGACCACTTGTCATATCGGGTTCAGCATGAGCGTCGTCATCAGAAAGCGGGGCACTCACCCCATTCCCAATAAATATTTGAGCTCGCTGTGCGACATACATGTCCAGGCACTGTGCAACAAACTTCTGTTCCCAGGTGATCTGCAGGTCTCTGCTGCTGCCGAGTTGATCCCAACTCATGCCGTGGGAAAGGGCGGATTTGAGTTCTTCAACCCATGGTTTCGGTCCGTTTGTCATAATGTACAAATATCGTAGAGGATCTGCAGCTTCCATGCGGACCTCCCTGACCTTCTCCACAATCTGTTCGATTGATGGGTAGCAGTGCCGGATATACGCCTTTGTATTCTCCTCCAACGTTTGGCCTCCGCCACCGCCATTTGGTGGCTCGAACTGATCAAGAAATTCAGGGAATGAATTGAATGCGTTCCATCCTGCAGACCACTGGCTGAGATGTTCGCAATGGTCTTTGAAATCCCCTCGGCGAATATGGATTGCAAGAAGCCCAGGGATAGGAGAAGGCTTAGTTCCCTCTTCAGAATCGAAGATGCCTGCGAAAAAATTTGTTCTTGTCGAATCGAAAAGATGCTGGTTTCTCTTGTAAGCATCGTGGACGAGCGATGACCATCCCCAATGCATAGAGACCGGCGATTTCATCAAGTAAGGCCAAATAGTCAGCATCCGCTTCTTATTCCCAAGAATCCTGTTTGGAGTCCAAAGGAGATTCAAGCGCTATGACACGTTGGAGCATCGTAACTACGCACCAAATTTCAAAAATTTGATTGCTATTTGGATCTACCATGAGGCACGGGTCCTCGACCGAATTGATCGTTTCTACCCATTTTTCGAAGACATAAGCAGCCGAAACATCGTCGCTGAATCGCATCTCATCGGTGTTGATATCCGACACCCGCAAGACTGTTGGTTTTGGACACACTTTACGAAAAAACTCTTTGGAAACTGATAGAGGAGTGTTGTCGCCAGGTGGCCACGGGCCACCGACCATAGGACCTGTGGCGACAATGAGCTTGTGAAGCTGAATCGGGGACAATGCGAACGATACCGACCACCCAGGAGAGCAGAAAGAGGTATGCGCGATGGGATTAGCTTTCCATTATATTCAGAGTAAAGTGAGCCGTCCGGGTTCCAAACGTAGTCATCAAACACGAAACTTGATAGCACGATTGACGATATCAGGGCCCCGTCCGCAACGTAACCAGACAAAGACAGACGAAATAACGTGAGGTACTCACGATCGATTGGTCGTATGGGCAAACAATCCCATCATAACAAAGTCTTGCATGACGTTACCCCAGCCTGAACCTAGAAAAGCATGACAAGTGAACATGGCACGCATCATAACATCCTCAGACTTACTGTGGGCATGGTTCGCAGCAAAAAAGTATTTCACATCCTTGCGCTCGTATTCTTTGTAGTGTGGTAAGGATTGCTCTCTTGCTCTTACTTTTTGATACAGCGGAGGAAGGCGGGGTGCCAGAAACGCCTGTAGAATGTCGTGCCAGCGTATGTAGACAAGCAATCCAATGGAAGACAATAGGAGGATTCCAAGGATTCTAAATCCTCTTCTAGTCAACCCATAGGACGCCATTAGTGGGGGGGGCTGCGGAAACCGTCTGCAGACCAGTGCTTTCTTTTGAGGTGTTTGGTTATGTAAAGCGGCTAATAGCAACCCGATGTACAAAGTTAGCAAGCCGACTTGGTGAGGTAAAAAATCTTACTGATGCGGAATAGCCGATGCGTGGAAGACACGAGGCAAAGCCAATGTGCGATTGGAAACATCAACTCAAGTTATCAGCCGCTGTGTGCGGAGGGAACCCAGGCGGCGGCGTATACTGGGTTCCACATCATCGGAAGAATACTCGATAAACAATGGTCAGAATCCAGATCTGGCAATTCAACTGTCAGCCTACTTACAGGGCCAACATGGTAGGTAGAGTTACTCCCCTTGCTCAAAACAGATTGCCTTGAGACCACTCGAGCCCAACGTCGCCGCTCAGTGAACAGCGTCGAAAAGCAAACATTATGTTATGCAAGTCACATGACTGATAGCGTCCGTTCGGAACGGAATCAGAACTAGAATCTCGTCTGCAGCCCATTTCGTGACTGTCTAGGACTAGGCTGGGCAAGTCGAGCAAGGACTTTGCGAACTATGTATAGGTATATAAATTTTATCTGTGGAAAGCACTTGACCTGCTGACCATTGAACTCGTCTAATCCACGCCATCTTGGTTCAGAACACCACTGGAAATGCTAAAAGCCGAAATGTCGATGGGTATGTAGCAACTTGTAACGGCCATCTCCTACGTCTCAAGGACAGCACTTTGAATTGGACGATCTCTTCCAATTCTTTGTACTCGTAAGTCATGTCTCAACTACTTTGGATGAAAACCGAACTGTGGAAATCCAATCTATTCTGACTTTTTGGGTGGCAGACCCGCGGCCTACATATTGTAGGCTCTATCAGTTACCATGCCCATCTGGTTACGTGAAACTTCGAAGAACGATTTAAATCCTCCTACGATGTTCGGGGTCTCAAGAACCAGCGGGAATCTCTAAAACAGCACATACGTGCGCGTGAGGTACTGTCGCTTTTGAGGCCAACCGTTGCCCTTCATTCCACATAGCGACCGGAATGAGCCCCATCTGGATTGTCCTCGCAAACAGCACTAATTGTCCGTAAAGTTTCGGATGATTTGTCGGTGATTTGGGTATCACCCGGTTGGTCCTCGATCAAGGCGTAAGGAGTTACTAACCCGGCCACGGTGGATCTGACTCAAGAGTCCGTGTCCTGCGTCGCCATAACCACTTGCTAGAGAGGTGGAGGAAAGAGTGGACACCACATCATTCCGGTGCACTTCCAGTGACTCACATGGTTCAGAAGTAGGTGAGGGGAGAATGCGGTAAAGAACCATGGCGGGTAAAGACGGTTCTTTGTGAGACGATTAAGTGAGCGTTTATTGTTTCGGCCACGACCATGCGTAATTGATTCTATTTATAGGCATCCCGGCCAAATTATATCTCCATTCGAACTCCTCACAATGAACGGCTGAACACGGTGCAGCATTGAATCGCACAATATGTATCCGTCTAGTATAAAAGCTTGGCTAGCTGACTGCTAAGCAAGTATACCCCCTTCAGAAAGTGATGGTACTCACTTCATTACTAGGAACGTTGCTCTCCATCTCATTTGCAGATGCAGCGATTCAAAATGCCATGCTGCGCGGGCGACCCCAGATGCCCAAAATTGATGTGCCCGAACGTCCAGTCATGAGCCTGATCGGAGGGACTCTGCCCCCGCTCAGTACCGTGTACTACTTTGATCAATACATTGACCACACCAATCTCAGTCTCGGCACCTTTCAACAACGATACTGGATGAACTGGGAATTTTATCAGAATGGTATCGTTACTCCCCGATCTCTCGCAAGTCAATATGTCCAATTACATCGAATCTAGGTGGCCCCATCGTACTCATGACTCCCGGAGAGGACAACGGCGAAGGTATGCTGCTCCGAGAACCTCATCGTTCACACAATCCTATGACATCTTTCCAGGATATGGATTTTACCTCACTAATGCAACCATAAATGGCTTGATTGCACAACAGCAACATGGTGCGACAGTCCTCGTCGAGCACCGCTTCTTTGGTTACTCGAATCCCTATCCCAACCTCACCTCACAGAGTCTTGAGCTTCTAACAATCCAACAAGCAATCGACGACCTTGTTTACTTTGCGCAGAATGTCAACCTCCCTATGCCTGGTGGAGATAACGTTAAGCCCGATACTACTCCATGGGTATTGATCGGTGGGAGTTACGGTGGTGAGTAACGCATAAGTGGTCAAAAAATAACGAAACCGAGCGTCGTTAGGTGCACTGACAAGTTGGACAATGGTGAAGTGCGTTATTCCACCAGGAACCCGAAATTACGTTGATGAATTGATTCACTATGAATAGCAAACCCGGCATCTTTCGTGCGGGCTATGCATCATCAGCTGCTGTCGAAGCGATGACGTATGTTCGTTTCGTGCGTTTCATTCTTCTAGCTCTGATTCGCCCTCAATCTGCATAGCGACTACTATGCTTACTTCACGCCTATTCGAGAATATATGCCACAGAACTGCTCCTCTGACGTTCAGGCTGTCGTTGCGTATCTCGATCAAATCCACGCCGAGAATAACACGGCTGCCATCCAGAATCTGAAAGATGCCTTTGGGCTCGGCGGTCTCTCCCATATCGACGACTTTGCCGCTGTCTGTGAGTCCTTCGACTACTCTCTCGAGCTGAAGTATTAATATGGACAATATGTGAGCATAGTCCTGGATAACCTATTCGATTGGCAGAAGCTACAGCCATACATCGGTCCCGGGGCGCTATTCTTTGAATTTTGTGATGCATTAGAGGTGAAGGACGGTGTGAATGCACCTCCAACCGGCTGGGGCCTTGAGCATGCCATCAACGGCTGGGGATCGTTCTGGAATGATACTTATTACGCTCATGGTAAGTCGTTGGGGGAGATAGCTGATTTGGGAAGTAATGGGCCCTGATGTTCGCTCTCATGTTCGCTCAGTGTGCGGCGAGGTAGACGCAGAGTAAGTTGGTGATTAGAGTGTGCTCGGGATGCTGATGAAGGGATACTTCTGCCTGTAGGACGTGCCTCGGGACGTATGACACCAGTCAATCCTATTGGACGAGCGTCTCCGTAAACAATGCCAACCGGTCGTGGTTCTGGATGGTCTGCAACCAGCTAGGACTTTATGAAGTCGGTCCCCCGTTGGGTCAACCGGCGATCGTGAGCCGTATCCTGCAGCCAATATATCTAGAGGTGCGGTTCTTTGTGCCCTTGTGAAGGTGGGAGAGGCACCTTCTGATCGTGGTCACCAGAGGCAATGCGTCAACATGTTCCCCGAAAAGTTCTCTTCTCCCCCTTCGCCATCCGTCTCTGAGGTGAACGGCATGTACCATGGCTGGAACCTCCATGTGGACAGACTATTCTTGGCCAACGGTCTTCGTACGTATCAAACTTGTTCCCTTTCCTCATTTCATGCTGACAACCCTACACCAGGCGACCCTTGGCGGGACGCGACTGTTTCTGCGGATGGCCTCGACAAGGCCAACACGACCATGCAGCCCATTTACGAGCACGATGCATTCCA